>PVHP010013524.1:0-40892 GCA_004024765.1 Zapus hudsonius | reverse complement strand
TCTCTCTCTCTCTCTCTCTCTCTCTCTCTCTCTCTCTCTCTCTCTCTCTCTCATCTTTCATCTTTCTTTTATGCTGGACAAATGCTCTACCACTGAGGTATAGTCACAGCCAGGAAAGCATTTCTAACAATACAGGAAGGTATAAAATAAAAACTTAGCCTTACACTCCCAACCTCAAGGACAGAAGAAACTGTGGCTGACCCTTTTACATAAATTCTCCCTTTACAAAATTTTCTTGTCTTCTCCAAAATGCATTGCACTATATTTCAAACCCCAGTTCATACACTTACTGGGTGTGTTTCCAACCAGAGGTAAGCTGCCTACCCTCTCTTTCCCTCACTGCTCTCAAATATAAAATACTAATGTGACCAGAACCTACCGCACAGGTGGTGAAGATAACTTCAGATGTACATAAGAGTATGTAATGTATATATGCTTCAAAAATACAAAATACATGACACTGAAGTGTGATCCTTAGTATGGGAGACAAAGCAGAGGTTAAAAGCAGTTGCTGTAGAACGTGACAACCAGAGACTACCCAAAGCCAAACATAAGTATAGCACTCTGTAATCCCATGCCTATGACAATGGAAGGTGGAGTCAGGAGAATTCCAAAGCTCCAGGGACAGCTAGGCTGGTGTTCACAGATATAAAACACCAAAGAGACCCTATCTCAAACAAGGTGGGAGGCAAGGACAGACATCCAAATGCTGTCCTCTGACCTCCACATGCATGCTAACATGCGTACCCATACCTATAGGCACACACACCATACGCTTACACATGCACATACACACTACAAATCAGGGGCTGGAGAGGTGGTTTAGCAGTTAAGGCATTTGCCTGCAAAGCAGAAGGACCCAAGTTTGAGTCCTCAGTATCCACATAAAGCCAGATGTGCAAGGTGGCGCGTATGTCTAGAATTTGTTTGCAGTGGCTGGAGGCCCTGGCACACCCATTCTCTCTCTCTCTCTCTCTCTCTCTCTCTCTCTCTCTCTCTCTCTCTCTCTCTCTCTCTCTCTCTCTCTTTCTCTCTCTCTCTGAAATAAATAAAATATTTTTAAATCATAAAATATGACCTTAAGTACCTCAATTTTGTCATTTGATAAAAAATTGTCATTTATTTCCTACTAATGCATGAAGACATGTTCATTTATGCTAGCAGCATTGTGATACTTTACTGAATGCACTGAAAATGGTTGCATGTTTATCTAGTATGAGAGAATACAACAGCACATCTTAAGCAAAAAACCCGTTGAGTCTTTACCTTGAATTCTGAGATGGTGCCTCCCTCCAAGGCTGCACCAATCAACACATCCAGGAAAAATGAGAGGTGAGCAGCCTGTGGAAGGACTGGGGAAAACAGAGCCACGTGTCCAGATCTACAAGTACTTTTTGTAGAGGAACCATGGAAAGGCATGGTTACTTGGATTTGCTTGTACTGTTAGAAAGATTAAGCATATTTATAAATATTTATGAAATAGGTTCATGTCTCAGGCTCTTTTCAACCTCATGTCTGCTTATTGATCTTTTGTTTTTGTTTTTTGAGGTACAGTCATGCTCTATCCCACGCTGACTTGGAATTCACTATGTAGTCTCAGGGTGACCTTGAACTCATGTCGATCCTCCTGCCTCCCAAGTGCTGGAATTAAATGTGCGCCACCATGCCAGGCTCTTGGTTATTCATCCTTGCTAGACAGTAAGGTTCATGTAGAGTATTTTCCATCTCAGGCTTTGCACAGCCTTGTGTCTGGTAAGTCATCTGAGTCTTGTGCACTCATTTCTTTGTTTTATGAGCCACATATTATTAAAAGTATTTCAAAGATTTCCACATGCATTTTGATAATATTTGACAGGACTTTTATAATATATATTCAATTATAGGTTTCCCTGGCTTGCAGGCTTTACAAGTAAGCACCTTTAACTGCTGAGCCATCTCCTCAGCCCCAAGAATGACATCTTTCCTTAAGTCAGTTCAAAAGTCACCTGTAGGGATGGACGATAAGGTGCAGGGCCCTGCCCACGGATGCGGCTCCTCCTGACTATAGGCTCGTCTATCATTCATGTTCTACTAGCTATTCTAATTTATTTACTAAAAGTCCTCTTTCCCACAAATATTGGAGTCATCTTTGTCATTAAAAAAATCCCCACATATAGTTGGACTTCTTTGTGAATTTTTTTTTCCTCTGACATTTTAACTGGCTGGTCACTAAAGACCGCTGAATAGCAGGTACAAGTCAACGTAATACTTACTTCCTAATTTTTCTTTTATAAAGTTCTCCCAAATGCACTGGACTGTGATTCAAACCCCCAGCTCATACACTTACTGGGTGTGTTTCAAACTGGAGGCAAGTCACCTACCCCCTTTTCCTTCACTGCTCTCATGTAAAACACTGATGTGACCAGAGCCTACCCAGGGTTCTTCAGAGGAGGGCACATGACAGCCTGACCTAGAGTGGTCAACACTCATGTACTAGTGCTTCTGTCCATTGTGGGCTATAGTTCCTTCCTGTGAGCATCTTCCATTGGTAACTGTGAAGGGAGTCTTTCCCATGGGGATATGTATAATATTTTTAGTAGGGTCTTCCTCTAGTCTCAGGCTGGTCTCAAACTTACAGAGATCCTCCTACCTCAGCCTCCTCAGTGCTGTGATTAAAGACATGTGCAATCACCCCTGGCCCATGGTTATATATATTTTTCTATTTCACTTAACTTTATGGTGTATTGTTTTTATTAATTATATCTTTATTATCCATACTTACATACACTGAATGAATAAATAATGTGTTGGTGTCCCTAATTCTCCAATTTCCCTCTTCCCTGTCCCCAATCAGCTGGATATCCTCCTCCTTGGGCAAACTAGATCAGTCCATGGGGTAGGGGGTTATGGATAGCCTAGGAGTCAACCCGGTTCCAACCCCCTTTGTATGTTGTTACTGAGGGGAGGGCGATGTCTCTGGATATTTTCCCCCACCATGGCTCTTACAATCTAATATTTTAATTGTACCTGATATTGGGTTTTTGTCAATTTCTTTAGTGATTCCAAATAACATCTATCAATTCATGGTTTCTACCTTACTTTGTTCCTCTTTATTCTAGGTTTAATGTACATTATTCCATGTTTTCATGCTAAATATTTTTTATTTTGTAATCATAACTCTGCAGTCATATAGCCTTAAAAGCTCATCACCATTTCTGTCACTGCTGCTCCTTCAGATTTGAGGGGCTTTGGGAGGTTATACCTTGGTTAACTGGATTATTTTACCTGTTCTGGGCTGACTTTTGTCCCCAAGAATTTATTTACACATGTTGAAGTGTTAATCCCCAGTGTCTCAGATTGGGTTTGGAGACACCCTCCACCCAAGAAACTGAATGCTTGTTCCCAAGCTGATGTCAATTTTGGAACTGAAACCTTGTTGGAGGTGTGTTGTTGGGCATGGGATAATGGGTGTTATATCCAGCTTCCCCTTGCCAAAGTTTGGCACACTCTCCTGCTGCTGTTTGCCACTGATTGTGGCAGAGGTGATGTCCACCCTCTGCTCAGGCCATCATTTTCTCTGTCATCATGGATCTTCTCCTTGAATCTGGAAGCCAAAATAAACTCTTTCCTCTCACGCGCTGGTTCTGGTTGGATGTTTGTCACAGCAAGGAGAAGCTGACTACTACAACAGTTAATTGGTACCGAGATGTGGGATCATTTTTTTGCTAGAAACTTGATTGTGTAGCTTATGACCAGTTGGAACTGATTTGGAGGAAGAATGTAGAAGAATTTTAAACCTTGACCTAGAAGATTCCTTGCAGTATCATAAGTATAGCTTGGTGGTCCACTCTGGTCATAGTTGAAAGACATGAATGCAGTAAAAACTATGGACTGTGAGATTTGGCTTATAAGGGTGAGAAAGAACTTTGTCAGAACTCATCTAGAAGCAGTTTGCCTGTGAGGCTTGCTGCGTTCTGCCTGCCTGTGTCCTGAGAACTTGTGCAGGGTTGCATTGTGTAGAAATGGACTGGTGTGAGCAGATGGTGATGGCACAGAAAGAAATGAAATCTCTGGGCTGAAACTGCTGCCATTCAGCTGCAATTGTTTGAGAGATGACAGCCATTGAGATTGGGCCAGGTGATCTGCATTGGGACAGCAGGAAGAATATGACTCTTTTGAAATAGGGGCCTGAATGCTGGAGGAGTGTCCTGCTCCTTAAATTGGGATTTATTTCCCCCATGGATTAACAAATTGGTAACCCATCTGGCATTATGGAGTATAACAAATGCAGGAAAGAGAGGGTCATTGGATTTGCAGCACAGTTTTGTTTTTTGAAAATGGCCATGGGCAGTGTGAAGCAGGCTTGTTGGATTACCTGCTTGGAGACCCAATGGAGCCATGAGGGTGAACTGTGGGTTGCAGCAGTGACCCAATGCCAGGACTACGGAATGGCTGCCAAGAAGAGCTGCCAACACTGGATGGAGTGAGTATGCCTGGGGCAATGAGCAGCTGAGCTGGAGGGGCAGAATTGGAACTGCAGAGACCTGTCACAGGTTAGAATTATTGGACTTGGAGACTTGTTACTGGTTAGAGTTGTCAAACTTGGAATTATTATTTTGCCCTGTTGTTTCAAAGCTGGATTGGTCCAATCTTTCTTTGTTATGCCCATTGCCATCTTGTGCAGTGTGAATGCTTATTCTGTATGCCATTAGGGTTTTTTTGTTTGTTTGTTTGTTTTGGTTGTTTTTTTTTTTTGGTATTCCAGCTCAGTTAAAAGACCTTGGACCATGGAGATGTTTGAGCATTGCGATAGATTAAAAACTATGGGGACTTTTAAAGTTGAACTGAATGCATCACAACATTTTACATCATGGATGGTTATCAGTTTGTAGAGGCCAGGGGCCAAATGTAGTGGTTTGATCCAGGTGTCCCCCATAAACTTATATGTTCTGAATGATATAGATCCCCAGCTTATGGCAATTGGCATTTTTGGAATTGGAACCTTGTTGGAGGTGTGTTGCTGGGGGCGGGCTTATGGGTGTTCTAACCAGGTTCCCCTTGCTGGTGTTTGGCACAGTATCCTGCTGCTGTTGTCTACAAGATGTTAGCCAGGGGGTAATGTTCAGCCTCTGCTCATGCCATCATTTTCTCTGCCACCATGGAGCTTGCCCTTGAGTCTGTAAGCCAAAATAAACCCATTCCTTCCACAAACTACTTTTGTTTGGGTTCTTTCTGCCAGCAATGAAAATTCTAACTGCAACAGAGTTATAACCTTTAAAAAAAGTTATTAAGGTAAAAGAATCATGTGAGGCCCTGAACCAATGTGAGAAGTACCCTATAAAGAGAGAGGATTAAGACCCTGGCACACAGACTAGGAGTGATCACTGGAGGATACCAGGAAAAGGAAGTTACCTGCATTCCAAGCAGGTAGGCTTCAGGAGAACCCAAAGTTACCATCACATTGATCTTGCACTCCCCGCCTCTAGAAATATTTCCTAGTTATCGGTTCCTTCTCTCACTGAGCTGTTGACCAAAGAGACTCATGAAGTCCCAAAAACAAGACAGGATTCTGTCAAAGCTCTTGAATACCCACCCCAGGCCAAAGGTAAGACCCTGTTGCTGAAGAATCCACAGAAAGCCATCTATCAGCACCGAGAGACCCTGCGAGGTCCAGAATGGTAACCAGCCCCCAGATGGTAGTTGGTGTAGTGCTGGAAGGCACTGCATAAGCTTCCAGGGGAAACTGGTCAAAAATAGTTGGAGTAAACAGAGACCACTGATATGAAACACAGTCTGTCGCCATGAGTAGGCTGAACACACTTCCTTCTGGGAGAGAGCAGCAAACCAAGAAGTGATCACTTGTGCAATGGAGGCGCCAAAGCCTAGGGGAGGTAATCAATCGCTTTTAATTTGCCCAAGTAATCCATTCAGTGACAAGGAGCCCTTGACTGGAATTGGGACTCAGGGCAAAATACATTGGGAACCAAAATTTCTTGGGCCCCAAAGAGAAATTCACTTTATAAGTGATCTACAAAGAGGCTATTCACAATAGAATCTAGCTAATTCAGAAAAGTGTATCTCAGTTAACCTATACTGATCTCACTCTCTAATGGAGATTCTGTTTGTATTTTTCAGAAGGCAATGAGAGAGCCATGGCCTTTCCAACCCTACCAATGAGCCACAGGCCAACAGCTGATATACGGGCAAGAGATGAGCCACCCCAGACCTACCATGGAGGATCCATATGGAACCCCGCAGAGAGTGGTGGAATAAGCAAGAGACCTATAACCATAGCCAATCAGTCAACCCAGGAAAAGCCAGCGAGACAGACACCATCAATCTTCAACACAACCTAATGCAGAAGTACAGAGACCCCTAAGACCTCAACAATAAAGCTGCCTTAATACTCACCCCTCATGACTCAGGGAACTGAGCAGAGGAGTGGGCGGAAAGATTGTAAGAGCCATGGTGGGGGAGAATATCCAGAGACATGCCCCCCCTCGTAAAAACATACAAAGGGGGTGGAACTGGGTTGACTCCTAGGCTATCCATAACCCCCTACCCCATGGACTGATCCAGTTTGTCCACGGAGGAGGATCCCCAGCTGATTGGGGACAGGAAGAAGGGAAATTGGGGATACCAACACATTATTTGCTCATACAGTCTATCTAATTATAGATAATAAAGATATAATTTTAAAAAAAAGAAATGGAGAAAATAAAATTTCTGATTTCTAAGAACCCCAGCCAATGACACTTTTTAAGAAAGCCCAGAAAACTAATACCATGTTTCATGAACTATTTGGAAAACAATTACATGCTGAGAAAATATTCACTATTTGCCTGAAATTTAAATCCTGTGTTATTTGATCCATTGTTGGATTGCTGCCCTTCATCATGGTAGAACAGATAGGGTTCCACATTCATGAAGGCTGGGGTGAGGGTTTATTTCTTGTCTCTCCTCACCTGGAGAGGACCCACACTGACGGCCACATAATCACTCCTGCCCACTGGGAGTCTTGGCTTATGTCTGATGTGCTGTGTTTTTGTGATGCAGTCTCACTCGACCTCTTACCCCAGAGCTCATCTTCCATTGGTTGTTCTGAGTTGTTAGTTACATTTCATTAATACACAATGAGAGCTGAGCTCTTGTTGCAATGTATTTCAAACTATTTACAGGCAACCTACATGCCTATGCACAATGTATTCTGAGCATAATCCCCTCCCAGCGAGCTCTTTTCTCTCCCTCTACTGAATCCCTTCTTCAATCCAACCCGTTCTCTAGTGTTGTCATGTCCTTAATAGTTTTGTTTTCATATTATTCAGGTCTTGTGTAGACAACGTCAGCTGTGTGTGCGCATGTGTGTGCCTATGTGAGTGTGGGGGACTTATCTCCTCTCTTCCTCACGCTGATCTGCTGAGGAAGACAGGCATCAGAGAGTGGAGCATCCATTCCATTTTGCCTCCTTTTGTGTGGAGAGCTTCTCTTTATGGAAAGGAAGAGCTCTGAAAAATGCTCTTTCAGCCTTGCAAAACCCAAACACTGGCTCTCCCGTCTTCAAACAACCCTGTGCAAGTGAAATGAGAGAGCCATGGATTTTTCTTTCTTTCTTTTTCTTTTGAAGGCAGATTAAAGAGCAGAGGTGACTTGAAGGAAAGAAGAAAGAAAAATCTGAATGTGTGACTGGAATTTCTAAGAATTTTGTTTGTCTCTATATTCACAAAAGGTTCTGCAAGAAGGAAGCCGTTTCCCACGGCAGACACAGGAGGACTCAGTCATTTTCCACCATTGCAGGTGGTGAAGTCCCACCTTGGAGATGAATGAGCAGGACCCAGAAATCGAATTGGACAGCAAACGGGGTAACTATTCCATAAACTATGAAGCCCATCTTAAGATACATATCCAAAGAGAAAATAGTCAACTGGCAAGCACCAGGATGGTTTCAACAATCCCCCAAAGGAGCAAATGTATTACTGGAAAAGGGAAGAAGGAATTCCAGATGGTCATGCTTGGGCTGTGGCTATCATAGGCAAGACTTTACCACAAGTGATTTCTGGGAATATGACACACGGTCCCAGGCCAGGCAACCAGATTTAAGGCTCTCTAATTGTTTCCTCACAACAACGATTCATTTTTCTGTCTTAACACCTCAGACAATGAAAAGTCATATACACACAGTGTTATCCATCCTGTGGTATCCTTCCAGAATGTACCTGCTGAATCTGGCCCAGCAGCTTGGGATTGACCGTGTTTACACACAGTGGCTTTGTGATGGTTAAGGTAAAATGAGGGCGCCAGTCAGTGCTGATCCAAGTTGCCTGCCATCCTTGTAAGAAGAGGAGATAAGGTCACAGGCACAGGCAGAGAGGACCACATGAGGACACCAGGAGGAGACACCATTTGCAGGCAGGGGAGAAGCCTTAGGGGGAACCAGGCTTACTGACACTTCTATTAAACTTCTATTGTGTAAACCACCTAGCCTGCAGTATTCTGTCATGGCACTCCTGGAAAACCAATGCATGAAGTATTGAAATTGAAGACTGTGGCCATTTATTTAAATTCTACAAGTCAAAACAGGTAGTTTATGTTTAGAAATATCAGTGTCTTAAAAATGCAATAGTTACACTTTCCGTTTTTTTTTTTTAAATGGTATCATGTGTTGATTTCCAGTGTATAGAAAAGCAGAACTTCATACTTGGGCACAGCTGTTAAGACCACAGTCCACGTTAAGATGTCAACCTTCCTTGCATCTCCTCAGAAACCAGCCATTCTTGCTTCTTGGGGAAACTCCACAGTTAAGTCCACTTTTGTCATGGAAATGATAACGTTATGCCACCACATTTTCTCATATTTTCTCCATTGAAATATTGCTCCTTTGGCCCTGCTTGCAACAGACCCCTTCCCCAAAGCCCACTCCAGTGGTATCACTTCTGAAATCTATTTCTTCCTAAAGCAACCATCAGCAGCCTGAATTTCTTAACTTACATTTTACTTTAAGCCAATAAAGGAATTTCATTTTGGTTGTCAGGTTAAGCATCTTATTTCTACTACTAGATTTTAACTTCTCAGGGAAGAATGGCTCATGAGATTTTTTTAAAAAATATTTTCGTCTGGGTGTGGTGGTACAAGGCTTTAAATCCCAGCTTGGGAGACAGAGGTAAGAGGATCACTGTGAGTTCAAGGCCAGCCTGTAACTATAGAGTGAGTTTCTAGGACAGCCTGGGCTAGAGTGAGACCCTACCTCAAAAAATTTAAAAAAATCATTTATTTCCAAACAGATAGAAACAGAGAGAGAGAGAGAGAGACAGAGACAGAGAGACAGACAGAGATGACAGAGAGACAGAGAGAAAGAGAATGAGAATGAGAATGAGTGAATGGGTGTGCCAGGGCTGGCTCATGAGTTTTGGAGTCACTTTCTGCCTTGTGTATAGCTTGAATTAAATGTGACTTGTTAAATACATGAATTTCATATTTAGAATCCGTTCTTCATGGGCTGGAGAGATGGCTCAGGGGATTAAGAAACTGCTGCCCAAGCATGAGGACCCATGGCTCTCTGCACCAGCATCACACAGGCACTTCAGGAACACAGTCTTGGGTTCATACTTACTGGATCTAATGAATCAGAACCCTAAGGTTTACATGCCCCAGGAGGTTCATGGGCACTTGGGGTTACACTTTGAGAAGCCCTGCTCTTAAATGCACTTCTCAAAGGGTGTTCCAGTGAACACCTTATCTGGTGCTAAGTGAAACCAACCCAAGATCTTTGGTCAAATAGTGTGGAGAACGGCTGGTTGATGAAAGTTCTTTACCACCAGGTTCTCTGAAATGCTCAACGTTCATTTTAATTTCCCAAGATGAGGAACTATTAAGTATAATAAGAATAACAAACAATATTTGTAGCTTACTGTGAGCTTCATGCTAATGCAGCTATAAACATAAATGTGTATATAGATTTGCATTGAATCTTCAGTGGAGTTCCCAAAGTAGAGACTCTGATGCTCATTTTCAAATTAGGAGTCTTGAGCTTAGACAGATGAAAAACATTCTCAAGGTGACATGACTGACGATTGACCAGTCGGGATCAGAGCCCAGGCTGCTTAAGTTCAAGCCCAAGGGCTTTGTGTGGTGTCTGTGGCAACTCCCTAAATATATTGAGTCCCCCAGGATGGATTCAGCCTCTGTCTTATCTTGCAGAGATGATGCAGCGCTCATGTAGACATGGTGGGAAAGCCCTCTGTGAAACCATCAGCACATTTCTGCAGAAACACAATGTTTTCCTGAGAGCATCCAATCTCTACTCGGGGTGGAACACCTTCAAAGGTCATGGCTCTCTAAATGTGGGGGCTGCATTCCAGCCTTTCAGAGGGCCAAGAGTGAGTTCAGATTTTCCTTTAGTCCCGAGCTATTAATTATGCTCTGTGACTTCATGCAGCTGTACCCAGTGGGTTTCTGCAATCTCCTTTCCCAGTGTCAGAAGACAGGCCGGTCACTTACTCCAAGCAGGCTTCTGACATACAAACCAGTCCTCCTAACACCAGCACATCCGGGTCATCTCTACTTAAAACTGAATGGTGACTCATCTTAATACCACTCAGTCATGGGCTATCGTTAACTGCTTCCAAATTCATTTATAAATAATATTTGTTAGGTTTGTCCTATATGGTCTACTGTACAGCTAATTGACATTTATGATGTGAAGCTGATTGGTTAAGGGCTCACAGTGAGCATGCATTCATCAGGCAGTCATCATAAGTATGTTCGGGACAGAAAGGAGCTCAATGTTCACAACAACTCAAAGGCAGACCTAGAAGACCCTTGTGAAGCAATCCGAATCTCATTGGCTATTTTCCTCGGTGCTGGGACAGAATGCCTGATAGAAACAAGGTAAGGGAGGATGGGTTTATTGCGGCCCATGGTTTTAGGGAATTCCAGTCCATCATGGCAGGGGTGGCATGGCATGGTGTTCCATCATGGTGGAGGAAGAATGTCTAAGAAGTTGCTCACATGTTGGCATGAGCCAGGAAGCAGAGGACTAGAGCAGAACCAGAGATGGGCTATACCTTCCAAGGACCACCTCCACTGGCCCACCCTTGCCAGATAGGCCACAGTCCCAAAAATTCCAGAAACTTCCCAAATGGCATCATCAGCTAGACACCAAGTGTTCAAGCACATGAGACTGGAGACACTTCAGACACATCCACACCATTAATCTTCTCTGCCTCTCCCAAGTTCGCCCTGAAGAACGCAGTTTGAAATGACCCTTAGCAGCAAGTCTGTGGTGGGAAAAGCGGTCACAATTTGCAAAGAAGCAGGGAGGTGCATCCTCTGGCTGTCGGCATGGCCCTATCTTAATGATTTGTCACTCTCTGAAAAGCTGTAACTATTCCAGTTACACCCAAGCAAATTAGCACCTGAATCCAGCCTGCCAGGCAGCGGTCTCACCTCTCCTCTAAGTATTTCTTAAATATATAATTAAGTAGACATGCCTAGTTCTGGAATGAACACATGCTATGTACTAAGAAGATGTGACAAAGAGATTTGTAATTGTTCCCTAAAATTCAACTTCTGTGGTTCTGGACAGAAATGAATACTCAGCTAGCACACATTCATTTTTTAATTTAGAAGGACATATGACAATTCAGGCAATGGGACCATGACCTTAGATATTTGTAAGTAAATTTGGTTATGCTCTCCCTCCCTTAGGGTTAGGATGTAAGCTAGGCTGATGAGATCAAGGACTTCTCTGTAGCTGTTTCTTCATCAGAGGAAACATCCCATCTCAAAGTCACAGACAAAATGGAAACACACTATGGCTTAGGTGGCCCCTCTCCCAAGTAGGCTCTGTTCTACCCCTTGCTTTTTACTTGGGTCACTGGTTTCTGCCTCCCAGTTCTCTGATTTTGAGACAGTAAAGTTGGGGTGAATTCTCAAAACTGCCATTTAAAAATTTATTTATTTATTTGCAAGCAGAGAGAGACATAGAGAAGAAAGAGAGAGGGAGGTAGAGAATGGTTGTACCAGGGCCTCTAGCCGCTACAAACAAACTCCAGATACATGGACCACTTTGTGCATCTGGCTTTATGTGTGTCCGGGGGAATCAAACCCAGGTTATTAGGCTTTGCAGGCAAGTGCTTAAATGCTGAGCTATCTCTCGAGCCCAAAACTGTTTTTTTTGTTTTGTTTTGTTTATTAATTTTTTTGGTGACCCCGATGTGATCAAAACTGATTTTTTTAACCACTGACACACAGTATGTTCATATCCTTACAAAATATCGTTTTTGGGCTTTTAAAAACAATGAAAACCCTTTACTGTAAGATCATATGGAAAGGATTTCATGAAGACTTTAGCTTACATCATAATCCAGCTTCGAATGTACAGCACACTCCTAGGAGAGTGTACAGTAATACATTTCAAAGATGTATTTAGCAACTGACCTTTCTCACTCTGTTTCGTGGATTGCCACAATGTTGCGGGGCCATGGGTTTAGATGTAACCTTTAAAAAAGTTGTTTTCCATTTGGCATCCAGAATCTAAGACTAGCATTTCTAATAGGAAAAAATATATATCAATTTTTATGTCATTACCTGACAGATAGTTGGCATTTGCTAAGTCTGAAACAATAACAAAATATTACTGAGGAGCTACAAAAACCTTTTGCCAAAAAACACTTCACCTTTCCTTGGAATCGTGAGGGACTCTTGTGAACCCAAGAGTTCAGAGACGATGGCAAAGGAGACAAGTTTGCGAGCAGTTGAAGAAGACACAGGATGAAATCTAGGAAATGTTGAGGCCATGGAGATGAGGAAAGAGAAGCCAGAGGGCAGTAGAGATGAAAAGCAATCTCACTTCTAGAGAATCCTCCAGTCTTAATCCTGTCTCCAAGGAAAGAGTGGCGGACAAGGAAGGATGACCTGCCCCAGCCAAAGCATCCGGCTGAACACCTGTTCTAGAACGGAGCATGCCAGGTGTGATTGTGAGAGGCTCGAGAAGCTCTGCAGCCAGCTTTGTAAATAACTGAGACCAAATTCTATAATCACAACAGCTGCTTCATTATATCCCAACAAGCTGCCTCGGTTATTAAAGCGTCACACAAGATAGAAGGAGAAGATTGTTTCTTTCTGCTCTATTTCTTCTCATTAGATGTGCGCTCCCAGCCTCCGCGCTGGGACCCTGGGCCAGGCACTGTCCATGTAGGCTGGTTCTGCATCAACTCTTGTGTCTGTATCCTACTAAATCCTAAGGCTCATCCAGGCATGGTAGAGTTCCATTCCTTTCCAATATCAGAGGCCCATGGCCACTATCCAGAATCTGAGTGTCGACCTTTATCGAGCTTCTCACAGCCCTTCTCTTGAACTCTGACTAGAGTATGCATCACCTCATACCTACTGGAACCCACGTTGGTCCTGACAGCTTGTTTCATAATTCACTACCCTTCCTTATACTTTTAGCTGAAAGGACATTAAATGGGATAAAGTTGTCGTAGTCAGTCACACGCCACTGGGATGAATCTCCAAACCAGGCACAGTTATGGGAGGAAGGGTTTTGTTGAAGTTACAGATCCAAGGGAAGTTCCATAATGGTAAAAGAGGCTGGCCTCCTTTCACAGGTCCAAGCAGAGAGAGAAAAACCCATCACCAGCACCACACACACACACCAAAGATTTCCTTCCCCTTTATATAGCCTTGGGGCAGGGTCTTGCAATCCTTTCTCAAACTTGTTTACTCCTTTCTGGAGTATCTGGAATTTCCTTCCTGTGCTGCCCTCCCAGGAAGAGATATCTGTTTCTAGCTCCCCTGAGCTTCCTGAAACCTTGCCCCCTATTGAGAGGGCTGCCTTCCCACAAACAACCTCAGAAACCCACCCAAGATTACTAAGTAGTCAAGTTGACAACAAAATGTAACCAGCACACTTTCAGAGGCTCATGCTCCCATATCCTGCTATATGGAATCACTGGAGTAGGCAGCTGGCACTGGTTGACTCTTGGGCCACTGTGTGTGTGTGTGTGTGTGTGTATTCTTTAGTGCAATAAACCATCAAAGATTCTAAGATTCTTGGAGGCTGAGGGAAGGAGCATGACAAATAAGATTTGTAAATATGTCCAGGTGATATGTAGCCAAGGGTAGTATTCCACTCATATCTGTTATTCTGGTGAGAGACACACTGGAAACTTCATGGGGTAGGGAAACCATCCTATACATTCTAAGCATTCTCAGTGACTGACTGGAGTAGCACAAGTTTTTATACTGCCCACAGGGATGGACAGAGAGCAGGGTACACTTAATCTGCTGAGGCTACCGTAATGAAAGGTCCCAGTGTAGGTGTATTAGTAACGGAATTTACTCCTGAAGATCTGAAGCTGAAAATCCAACCTCAGCCTGGTTCAGCAGGGCTGGTTCATCCTGAGGTCTCTCTCCTTGGCCTGTGGATGACATTGTCTCCTATGCACTAGAGAAGTCACACACACACACACACACACACACACACACACACACACACACACACACACACACAGTGGTCCAAGAGTCAACCAGTGCCAGTTGCCTACTCCAGTGATTCCATATAGCATCCCTCTGTCCCTGTCCTCTTCTCCCAAAGACAGCAGTTATAAAGGTGTAGGGCCCACCCTAATGTCCTCATTTTAATGTCATTACCTGTTAAAAGATCATATTTGGAGGCCAAGGATGCAACGTAGTTATAGAGTATATCCTATTATGCACGAAGCCCCAGGCTCAACATCATCAGCACTGAATAAACTGGCCAAGGTTGGCACACATTAGCAATCAGCACTCAGGAGGTGGAGGCAGAAGGATCAGAAGTTCAAGGTCATCCTCTGCTACATAGCGAATTCAAGGTTAGCCTGGATAGATGAGACCCTGCCTCAAAAAACAAAGAAGTAAAGAAAGAAAGAAAGAAAAGAAAAGAAGAAAAGAAAAGAAAAGAAAAGAAAAGAAAAGAAAAGAAAATCTCCAAAATTAGTCTAACACATTGGGAGTTAGAACTTCAACATATGAACTTGATAGGGTCACACTTCAGTCTGCAATGGGACAGAGGGAGGGATAGGATATGTGCCAAGGATAAACAGAGTTTCACTGACAGGAGTCACAGGTTCGTTGTCTGGACATTGCTGAGATTAAAGGAAAGGGCTTCAGTGATGCCTGCTGCACCTGGGGAGTGGGAACCCACTCACAAGCAACATATAGGAGTCGACCTATAAAGGGTGGTACTTACAGGAGCAGAAGGCCAATGTTTTCTAACCCCAGCTCCATAGAAACTGGCCAGGCATGTGTTTGCTCATGAGGAACCCTATTCTACTTGCTCTCCGGTGGGTGATTAGCATCCCGTTTATTATGGGATGGAGCAGGGGATCTGATTCTTAGTGAATATTTTCTTTCCTCGGATGCATATTTAGTTCAAAGGGTGAAATATTTATATGCCATTTATTCCTGAAACATTGACTATGGGCACTTCTTTTTCTATGTGTGAAATAGAGAAGATTCATTCTGGAGCCTGAACTGAAACTCAAGCTGGTACATATTTACATGGATTAACAAAAATTTGAAACATCACATCCCCATAAGATTGGACTGTTACAGTTTATCTCCACTGTGTCCCAGACTTCCAGTATCTTGAAGGTCTAGTTGTCAGCCAATAGTAGAACCTTTAAGAGATGAGGGGGGTTGATGGGGAAGAAGTTAGATCACTGGAGGTATCCCCTTCATCTCTCCTCTCTCTCTCTCTCTCTCTCTCTCTCTCTCTCTCTCTCTCTCTCTCTCTCTCTCTCTCCTTCCTACCTTCCTAGCCACCATGAGATGAGATACCTTCCCTATCATGTATATCCACTGTGAGGTGCTGTCTCATCACAGGCCCAAAGCAACAGAATGACTCTGGACCAAAACTTCTGACACTTTAAGCTAAAATAAACATTTTTCCCCCTCTAAATTCTTATCTCAGATATTTTGTCACAATGTCAAAAGGCTGACTAACACAGTTACCATACTCAGGCCATCACAGATCCGGGAATGGATGGCAAGGGGCTTCCACATCACATGCCTCTCACCAGCTCACATAGACTGCCTGGAGCCCTGTGAGCAGAAAGTCTCCTTCGAGGAGGCTCGGGCTGGTTGTGTGCTCATCAGACATTCACACTGAGGGCCAGTGGATGCAGTATCTTACAGCATTACCCATGGAGTCATCAATCAATCCCAACCCACCTTCTGGAAGACTCTGCCTTGAATAAGACCCAGTGCAACCTTAATCAGGTGAATCTATTGCTATGCAGGTGTAAGATAAGAAATTTCTCTGCTATTTTTAAGAGGTCAGCTATCAAATGAAATGTTTCCTTAGGTGTAGAAAATATTAAATAAGGTTTCATATAATATATATATATATATATTATACTCACCCTTTCTATGATTTAAGATAAAATGTGAACACTTATTAGTTTTGTTGTGTGGGCTTGATGATTAGTTTGTTTGTGGGTTTGATTTTTAAGTTATTTTTATAGCAAGCAGATGGCTTTTTTTCCTCTTAAAATAAGCAGCATTCTGTGAGAAAAGGCTAACCTTTTTTTGGCACTACCTCTTTTTCCTGGAGATTATTAATTTCTTTTTAATAGACCTCATACTGCCGAATCAAATTTTTATACCACAAAGGGATTTCCAATTTATCTTGAGCCTCACTCTCTTTGGCGTCTATCAAACTGAGTTTAAGTTTCTAATTGAAATAATTTTTCAAGTGTTGAGCAATAAAGAGGCAATAAGTGATATATTTAAATTATTTATCCATCTTATTTATAATTCATTCATTTTTTTTCCTCGCCGCACAGTGAGGCTAACCCAATATATTTGATTTTCAAGTCTTTTCTATCATTAGGCAACAATAAAAGTAGCTGGTTTTTCCTTGCCACTTGCATTCTCCTGGTCTCTGGAGACTCAGGCAACATCAGTTTAAATTACAGTGAAATTTAATGCATCAGCTCTGTTGTGAAACATTTAGCTCCAAAACCAAGATTGTGGTAAGAAGTGTGTGCCTACTCTTAGTCAAACTGAAAAGTAAAATATCACCCACCGATGCATTAACAAAGGTCTTCCCCTGCAGCCTGTGTTGCCCACTTACCCACTGCTCTGGGCTATGCTAAGATAAACATGGCTTTAACGTCTACTGTTAATAGAGTCTCTACTCTTCCCTCTGGATAGCCGGCTGTAGACTTCCTGAACCCCCTTTTTTTCCAGCATATCTATTTCATTGTCCCATCAGGAAGATAGAGTCATAGATTTCTCTCCTCAGTGGAAAGCCTCACCTCCTCTCTCACCCACGCTCCATGAGTTTTCTGGTCCAGGAACCGTCGTCATCTTATATCGTTGGCTACTTCTTTCTCCATAGACACAGATAGCCACACACTATCAGGACACCACACCCTGGCTCACACTCCTATAACCTCTCTCCCCACCAGGGCCCAAAACTCACACTGCTTACAAATGCCAACCTCAAATCCAGTGTTTCCCCAAGCACAGGTCGTATTCCTCTCCTATCCAGAAACCTGGGCTAATTGTCCTTGGCTCTCTGAATACACTCAAGAGTCCCAGGTCCCCCTTCACTCAGGCTATACCCCACCTTTGTATCCTCATCTGTCAACATCAGCAATGAATGAGGACTTATATATCCTGGGCACTCCTAAACCTTCAGGCAACAAGTAGCAAGCTTTGTGTGCATCTCTGCTCCTCACCCCACAGTTGGCATATGTTGGGCACTCAGTAAACATAGGAAGAAGAAATGATCAGAGTAGGCCATAAAGCCATATACCAGGACACCAAGTGATTTGAAACACCAGCCAGAAACTCAGAATACATGATGGGCAGAAAGATGAAGCTATTGCCAATGGTTCTTTGAAAGCAGCTGATGATGCGGCACCAGCCATCCATCCAGAGCTGCAGATGGAATGGCCTCAGATGGGCTTTTGTACGTTTCACAGATCATGACAGAAGGTGGGATTTCCCCCAAACTCCAGAGTACAAATCAACAGTGGGAATCAGTGCAGAGCACACAAAGACAACAGCAGGAAGCATCATCAGAGACATGCATTGAGCTCCTCCTGCATACCAGGTACTACATGGTGTCCTCCTTATGTGCTTATTCCATCCTTAAAGCAACCCTGTGAATAAAAGAGACCCTAGATCCTGAGCCACTGTGGAAAATCATGGTATTTTCTGAAGTCATTGATTCCTTGCCCATAGGAGATGGTAACCCTATCTGTTGGGTAAGGTGGGAGTCTACTCCCCACCTCGCCCTGTTGACATTGAATTTGACTGTTTGACTTTCTCTGACCAATGACATAGGAATGAACTGGCAAATGAAAATCTGAGAAGTCTGAAGAGCTATTTCAGGTTCCCAAGAAATCTGTGGGAAGTGTCACATCCCAGATAAGACAGTCTTCAATGTGGATTTCAGAATTCACAAAGCTATGTCCAATACTCAAGCTGTAGTGTGAAAGCAAAAGGTACTATGTGAAATCAGCAATACTCCACAGGGTTTGGATTCACACCACTCTTCTGCCTTGTTAAGAATCCATCCTCCATATGTTCGGAAGGAATCTGAGGCCTACTTAGGCTATGTCCCACCCCTTCCATACTGCAGGCCATTCACGGAGTGGCCCGTGGCCCAGCAGCGGCATATCTTGAACTACAGTCAACAAGGCATCCTTCTCTTCCTTAGAGATGCTTAGATGGTCCACTGTCTTTACTCTGCTGTTCAAAGGTCCCATCATTGGTGTCTCACCCTTTGTCTGAGTGACCCTGATCATGAGCCATTACAACAGATGCGACAGCTTCCCACACTGACAATGTCATCATAACTAGGAAAGGGATTCTGGTGCTGCATAGCCAGAGGTTCAGTGTTAGGGTTTCTTCTCTGCTCAGTGCTGTAACTCAGAGCAATGAGCCAGTACATCTACGAAGAGAGGGCGTAATGATCAAGATGGTGGAAGAAGCAATCAGAGCAATGGCACTGCCTTTGAGACGTTCTCCCCAGCAAGCACTGAGGTCTGTGACAGGCTGGTTTATGAATAAATTCATGACATGACACACTTCTAGAATGTCTGTTAAGAACTACTTCCAAATGAAGTCATCAAAATTACTGCGAAATGTATACTTTAAATGCAAACAGCCGAGGGAAAGTGTATGTTTGCTATGTAGAATTCATTATCAGTATTTCTGAGTGCAGCCACCATAAACATTTGGTTGGGATTGCTTTTATGCCTTATCTGGAACATGAGAAAGTGGAATAGGAGAAATCCCTGAAGCCCAGGGCTTGCCCAGGTTTAGGTTTCTCCTACCTTTTCAGAATGACATCTTGTGGGCTTTCTTTTCCCCTACAAACTTTAAGGCAAATAAAAATATCTAATTTTCTTTGGCTGATTTATCCATCTAAGTTACTAACTGTTGGAACCTTACTAAAACGTGAGAAGCACAAGCTACGTACCAAGAGTTTTATCACGATCGTCTTGGCAAAATTCCATCATTAAATGCAAATTACTTTTCTTAGATATTTAACTCGTGTGTGTGAACATTTATAGATTCACATAATACTATCTATAAATATATTTGGACTTTCCCTAGAACTGCTTAAAGATAAAATGACATTGCAACCTATCAATCAACAAGGGTAAAAAAAAATGCCAGGGGAAGAAACTATTCTTTTTTTAATATTTTATTTTACATTTATACTCTGGTTTCTCTTCAGATCGTATAAATCTTTCGCCTTTTACATTTTATTTATTTATTTTCAAGCAGATACACACAGAGAGGGAGAGAGAGACAGACAGAGAGAAAGAGAGAGAGACAGAGAGAGAGAGAGAGAAAGCACCAGGGCCACCACCTTGTGTGTCTAGCAAATGTGGGTACTGGGGAATTGAACCCAGAGCCTTAGGCACTGGAGACAAGTGCCTTAACCACTGAGCCATCTCTCCAGCCCCAGAAATTATTCTTAATACAGAATGAATTCAGTCGTGGGTGGAGGATTATAAGCAGCATTGCTCACCATAGAGAAGAAAGTGCAACTGGATCTACAAGGAGAAGGTCATTAGAAGGTGATTATTGTAGCCATCAAGATGGAAGTAAATTATTTTGCAAATAATAAAGAATGCAAAATTTCATAGCACCTCCAAGAAGGAAATCAAATAATTTCAATTACACATAATTCAATGATACTTATCTATTTAAAACTCAACCAAATTAAAAGGCAAAAAAATGGCCTTCAAAATTTGAACATGTCTATTAAAAAAATAAACCATAATATAAAAAATAAACCCTAATATACCAAAAGGAGGAGAAAGAGGAGGCACAAAAGAAGGGGAAGATGGGTAAGGAAAAGAAGAAGGTAAAAGGAATAAGAGAGAGAAAAGGAAGAAGAGAAAAAATTACAAACTTATCTTCTAAATAGCAAAAAGAAATGGGCAAAGAATGTGAATAAGAAATAAGCTTCTGAAGAAGCCAATATGTGCAATAAAGAATGTGCTATTTACACGGAGGATACATGTAATGAGAAAGATTGTCACCACTTAAGTCTCTGGGAAGGGCATGTGGATCTGTGGAAGAGGTCACACAGCACTTGGGCAAAAACCATCCTACATGTAAGCGTCTCTACGTCAAAAAAAAACACAGTGTTTTCTTTTCCTTGTCCCTTTTTGGCTCGTATGTTTCAAATGTCTTAGAATCACTAAATATTCAGAAAGTACTGTTTTTTAAAAAATCAGACAGGGCTGGAGAGATGGCTCAGCGGTTAAGGCACTTGCCTCCAGTGCCTAAGGCCCTGGGTTCAATTCCCCAGGACCCACATAAGCCAGACCCACAAGGTGGTCTCTCTCTCTCTCTCTCTCTCTCTCTCTCTCTCTCTCTCTGTATCTCTCTGCTTGAAAATGAATAAATAAAATATTTAAAAAAAATCAGACAAACATTGTTCACAAAACAAGGATTTAAAGTGGAACAACTTAAATGTAAGAAATCCATTACCAATCTCCTAAAACTATAGACCAAGCTCTTGGAATATTTTATCTTCAAGAGTAAGCTTGTACAGTTTGGATAAATTCCCCTACTCTGACATTTTTGGCATCAGCAGCTATATTTGTAGGCAAAGGACACATTAAGGCACATATGTAAGGAGAAATCTTAGATTAAAAAAGAAAATTCCTTTCCCTTATTCCAGAGTTTGTGTTTGGATTATCAGTGGCTCTTGAGTTCTGAGGGAGCTGGGTTAAAACCTCAGAATTACTGGGGTTTTAGACTGAGCAATGCCCCTCACTAACTCTGAATCTGTAACTGCCAATCACCACTGATGCACTAACGCATTGAATCAAACTTAATTTCTTTCACTACCCCTCCCCCATGCAGATAACTGAGCAGTGAAATGCAAGAAAAATCCCTGGAAGGAAATTATACTACAGTACTAGTTTCTTTTTGCTGCTGTAACAAATCCAACAACCCTTCTTTGTTCTCTCACGGCACTGGAGGCCCGAAGTCCACATTCAGCTTCATAAAGCCAAGACTAGAGGTCAGCAGATGGTACTCAACCCAAAGTTAAAAAAAAATAATCTGTCTCCCCATCTTTTCCAGGTTTCCAGCCTGCATTCCTTGGTTTGTGACCCATTCCTCATTTCTCCTTAAACTCTTATTCCATCATCCCCATGTGTCCCTTCTTTCTGGGGTCAGGTCTTCCTCTTCTAAGGTCCATTACAATCACATCAAACCTAATGGGCAATCTCTAACAATGCCCTCTTCTCAAGAGTCTGAATTGAATGGTCTGAGTATGGACATGGGCATCCTGTGGACATGGTGGCGTCCTTCAGTCCACTAGATAGGTGAGGGGCAGGCAGCTGGCAGAACTCTCCTTCTGAGACCAGCAGTTTGCTCTATGCTTGCTGGTATTTAACAAGGACCAGAAACTATGATTTCCTCTGGGAGTGCTGGATTACAGACAAGTCAGATCAGTTAGTTGCTGAGAGGAAAAAGAATGCTCATTCTTAAACATCTTGTGATTTCCCCCAAGCCTTCCGGAAGCACTGCACAGCTGAGAACTCATATGTTTTTAAGAACAATTACGGGACACGTGCCATATGGCCAATACAGATGTGATCGCTTGCTTCTGCTTTTCAAATGCGAACAATACCGTTGACATTCTCATTGCCTCTCCTCTCCAAAAAGGCAGTGGAGTGATTACAATGCCACTCTAGCACATGGGCACACAGATGGCACTCCATCGTCTACCCCCAGCCGGAAAAACACACAGGAAAGGGTGACTCAAGTACTCAATGGGGCTGACTTGAATTCTGCTATAGAATTATAGTACACCCCAGTGAATATTTGAGGCTCTAGACACAGGCTCTGGTCACCCATGAGATACTTTCTCCTCACCACAACACCCACCATCTGATTCCAGGCTGCCGTTCCTCCCTTCTCTCCTCAAGGACTCACCAGCTGGAAAGCTGGGCATAGTTTTTCTTGCAGTCAACTTCTTGTTGCTGGCACAAAACACCCAACCAAGCAGCTTGTAGGAGAAAAGGGTTTATTTTGGCTTACAGACTCAAGGGGAAACTATGATGACAGAAAAAAAAAACAATGGCATGAGCAGAGGCTGGACATCACCTTCTGGCCACCATCAGGTGGATAACCGCAGCAGGAAAGCATGCCAAACACTGGCAAAGAGAAGCTGGCTATAACACCTATAAGCCTGCCCCCAACAATACACTGCCTCCAGGAGGCTCCAGTTCCCAAACTGCCACCCATCTGGGGACCTAGCATCCAGAAAATATAAGTTGATGGGGGACACCTGAATCAAAGCACCACAGTTGTGATGAACCTCAGAGTGGGTTGGTGAGGTAGAAATTACTAGAATCCAGAGAGCAGAATACATAGACATGAAGTGTGTGAATCACTTTCCTATTGCTTTAACAGACTTCCCAAAGTGGCGTAAAGGAGGAAGCAATGTATTTTGGCTCACAGTTTCAGTCCTCTGTGGCAGGGAGAATGTGGAAGATCAGAGCCATTCAACTCATGGCTGCCAAGAAAGAGTCCTCCATGGTCCCACACTCTTGCATCCATACAGGAAGTGGCCAGGTCTAGATATGTCCTTCAAGACATGCCCCAGTCCTCATCCTTCCTGTTTCCACCACCCCCATTAGTATATTTCAATTGTGAGCCATTACTGAACTCAACTGTCCATAAGATCAGGGTCTTCATGATCTTGCCATGTCTTACATGGGTGTGCTTTGCTAGTCTCCTAAGAAGCCCTCCATCTAATCACATGATCAATAGAGACGAACCATCACAGTGCAAACATTTGTGCTTTTTTCTCACATCTCCTTAAGCCATTAATAAAACCAATAACAAAGTTAAAATACCTAACCTAATAGAACTGTCCTGTATGCAACCCAAACCACACTAATTCCTTCCCCCAAAGTGCCACCAGTTTCAGTATTGCTTAAAAGTCAACTCCAAAGTCAGAATCTCAAAACAAACTCAGTTGCGAGCCTCTCTAAAGTCAGAACTAAGTTATAGATTTCCAAAATGCAATATCAAGAGAATATGCATTTCCATTCCAAAAGGAATCTGAAGCAAGACCTGCAGGACAAACACTAAAGCTGGTGTGTGTGGTGGGGAGGGGAATCTGTGTCTGGTGTCTGAGGCACCCACCGTCATAATGGGAGCTCGGAAGGGCTAGAGCAGCCCTGTCCCTGTGGCCTTGCCAGTTGGGGCCCGTGTAGCTCCTTTCTTGGTCTGACAGCTCACCACTTGCCACTCTCCTTGGAATATGCTGCACATCCCAGCATCTCCAACATCCAGAGGTCTCCATGGCGTCATAGGCTTCACTCTCACAGCTGCGCATGAGGATTCCAGATGTGCTATACAGTGTCTGAACTCCCAGGCTTTCCCTTGAAATCTGGGTGGAAGCTTCATGATCCCACATGCTTGCACTTATGAAGGGAGAATAGATTTTATGTATGCATATTACATTCACATATATATGTAGATATTTATATATACACACACATACACACATATACATATATATGTATATATATACATATATATATGTATATATATATATATATATATATATATTGAACTCCATCTTGGAAAAGTAGGAAAGAAAAAAGGGAGAGCGAAAGAGAGAATGTAACCCCGCCCCCTTTTGTTACCTTCATTTGGACAGTTGAGTTCTCCTAGAGTTAAACAACCAGGAAGATGTATGTTACAAGGAAGTTATGGCCACCGGTACAATTACCTAGAACATGAAGTTCCTCTCATATTCCCCAAAATGATCATGGCTCCTCCTCTAATCTAAAGCCTCACCCTTCCCCCAGAAGTCAGTTATGTTTTGCCCTCTCTGCTGAGTCTCCCATGCTTGCCTCTCATGGCTCCAGGTTCTAGGACCCACTCCTTCATACCTCTGGGCCTGTGGATGCTGAGAGGTCTGCCCCTGCTGGCTTCAGCAGTGTGGTCCCGCCATGCCCATGCATATGCCAGAGCCCTCTGGGACAGTGCTGTCCACCTCCAATGGGGGTCCTTCTTGTCCTCTGTACCCTAGTCCAACTGCCTTGCCTTGTGGAATATGCCTGATGGCCTTCTCCTGATCCAAGGTTAGCCCTCAGACCTCCGGGAAGTTCACCATGAAGTGCGCCCAGAGTGCACTCTATTTTACCCCAGCGTCTCTGAGCTGCCTCTCTCATCAACCTCAGCTCCATAAAGGAACAGATGGGTCCATGAGATCCTGCTTGCACAGACCCGGCTGTGGTCTGGCACACTGTCCGTGCATAATAAATGTATGTGGATTCCTAGTAGCCCCGGTTCCCAGCTCCACAATGTTCAATTATGTGTGTTTACCAATGAACTTCTATCTGAATTTTCCTGACAGATACTGATGGTATTTAAAGTTTACTCTCGCTCTTTTCTTATTCATGCAGACTTACTACCCACATACATATTGGATGACCTTGGGCAAAAAGTGATTTATTTCAAAATCCTAGAGGGAGTCAAAACCTATACTTCATTGTGACAGCCACAAGGTCCAAAAATTATGAATGCAATGACTTGTACAAATATAGTCAAGGGCTAGATTCCCTTTAGTCTAATTTTCATAAGAAATCAGTCTTATATAGCACACTCAAGGTAATATATATATATATATAATGAAAAGCATTATAAATATTTGATTAGTGGTTTATAACTATTGAACTATTTGGCTGGCTGACCATATAGTGAATTCCTTCTCTATTAGGAATATATCTACGTCCTCAAACCAGTGATTTAAACGTAGCTTTTCATACTTGCTTTCTTCTAGGGGTGACCACTAAAAATCAGATCCTCTCCTTGGCCTCTTGGCTACCCCTTAACTCTCACGTGAACTGCAGCTTCATGGAATTTCTGCCTCCTGTCCTTCCAGGGCACAGTCCTCCTGTCCACACTCCTGAGAAAGCTCCAGTGTGGGCAAGATGTCTTTCTCTTCACCAACCCAGTAAGAAAGACAAAGGTCTGCATCATCACCTGATGATGTGAAAACCCAAAGGAAATGAGAAAATAAAGGGAAGCTACCTTGTAATACGTTTGACTATAGGGCAAGGGAGCAGCCATGCTCTGTGGGGAGATGAGAAAAACAAAAGAAATGAAGGGAGAAACTGAAATGGGGTAGAAGGGAAGGAGTGCTGGAGAGGTATCAAAGTCCAAATTCTACTGACCTTTATCTGGTGTCCAAGATTCAAGGACTATGTTATTCTGGCTATGTTATATCTCACCAGCCACAGTGCTTTCCACCTGCACCATCAGTGAGTTTTGTTTGGCTCTGTTATTTGCTCTCGTACTGGGGTCTGATGCCCAGGTTCTTCCTTTAAGATTCCAGCTCTCATGCCCACATTTGCCTGCTGACTTGCTTGCTGAGAGGTTTATAGCTGAGTCCCTCTGGGGTGTCCACAATGACCAAAAAAGACTCCACTCCAGTGACATCCCTCATCAATGGCTGGTCACAAGTGTCTACCGGAGTCCAGCACAGCGTGAATGGCTATCGGGCTCCAGAGCACCTCAGGAGGTCAGCTAAGGCTCTGCTTGTGGTTTATCTCTGAGTAACATCTCAACTCCAATTTTTATCATTGCATTTCCTCACATACCTGCTGTTTCTGAGAATATACCTGGTGTAGACAGTTCCACAGTGCTAGAACAAACATCCAACAAAAATAGTTCTATGGGAGGAAGGGATTTGTTTCAAGCTTACAGGTCCAGGGGAAGTCCCATCAGTGGTGGAAGGCGCTGCTTCCATACATCCAACCAGAAAGAGAAAAATTCTATCAAGCAGAACACCAGCACCAGCACACACAAAGCTGCCGGACCGCACACACTCTCTCTCTCCACATCTTTGCGTTGGAATTCAGATTTACCTCCAAACTTACCTTTGGATTAGAGCCAGGGATCACCAGTTAGAGGCCTGGAGAGCCAAGTTCCAAGCTTCGTTTTAATACCCAAGTCAATGGATGGCATGCATTCAAACTACACAATACCATTCCAAGTTTCTTGCATAAAAAGTATCTTGGGTCTGTTTCCTGGGGTGTGGCCTAAGATGTTAGCCTTCACTAGAGGAAATGTTGAAGCAAGGGGACTCTTCTCTCCTTTATACAAGCATTATTATAAGGGTCAAGTTGACACAGGTTATATATGAGGTTGCTCAAAGGTCAAATTGACATTGGACATCATATGTGCGCTCACTGTTCAGTGCAGGTTGGACATCTCTACAGCACACACCCACTGCATTCTCTGCTTGTATAGAAAAGTGACCCTTCCAGACCATCAAATCCAGCCTCTTCATCCTGGGCCTGGCCTCTGGCCTCTTTCAGGAAGCAATTCTACACCTGCTCCTTTGCCAAGTCACTCCTCTCCCGGATGATGTGACCACAGTGTTAACCAAACTGGTCCTGAACAACGTTTCATGTTGTCTCTTCATTGGTGTGAAGACAGGAGAGTGTGGGGCTGGGATTTAAGGAATTCTAACACGTTACACTCAAGGGTCACGTGAGAACTGGCAAAGGAGGCTGGGAAAGAGACTCCACACAGGAGAACAACTGTGGGGATGAGGGAACCAAGCCAAACCCTGATGGAGTCATCTTAGCAGCTGCTGGGAGTGAACATTAAGGGCTGTACCTGGTCATGTGGGGGTCACTGCTGACCTCAGAGGGGACTCTGACTGAGGGCTGAGTGAGTCTAAGGCAAGGACTTGATGACACTGAGACTGTGTGGGTCATTAGAGATATTATTTTTTTTTCATTAGAGATATTTGCCCATGACACATAAGAAGAAAATGAAGAAAATAGTAGAAAGAAAAGAAAGCTACAAAGCTCTCGTGTAAGTAAGTCTCTGCAGCCTGGTGTGCACCACAGTACTCAAGGATAAGTCCAGAGGCTCAAGTAGAAATATGGAGATGAGATGGACAATTTTAAAATGTTACTTATTTGTGTATATGGGAATGATGGTGGTGGTGGTGGTGTGTGTGGTGTGTGTGTGTGTGTGTGTGTGTGTGTGTGTGTGTGTGTGTGTGTGTGTGTGTGATGGTGGTGGTGGTGGTGGTGGTGGTGGTGGTGGTGGTGGTGTGTGTGTATGGGCACACGTGTGCCACAGTGCAAGTGGAGGTTAGTGGACAATCTCAAGGTGCTTGTTCTCTTCTTCCAGCTTATTGGAGACAGGGTCTCTCCTGTTTTTAGTTTTTGTCTTTGGCTGCCCGGAAAGCCAGACTACCTGTTCCCACAAGCGCCTGGTATCCTGACTGCCTCCTGTTGTCATGGGCACGTTAGGATCACAGAAACATGAACCACTTTATTCATCCAGCTTCACGTGGGTGCTCAGGATTCGTACTCTGGTCATCAGGCTTGTGAAGCAAGCACTGTTAGCCCAAAACTGAAACTCATGTCTCTGCAGTCTAAAAGCCACAGAGGATCTATGCTTCCAAATGTGTGACCATGACTCCAGGTCATGGAGGAGCGCACGGATGGGTCTGAGCAAGCCCAGTCACTGAATCTTTCCATTTTCTCAGAATTTCAGTGCTCACAGGCAGCATGGACACTGGCTACTACAGCCAAGCCACCCATAACCCCCAGGAGGAAGCAGAGGGTGAAGACATTAGCATAAACACTGCATTCCATGAATGCACCTGGAGCCTGCCATGTGGAAGGAAGGACAGCTGCATGTGTGTCCTCCAGCACGGGGTGGGCATGCCAAGCGTGACTCTCTCCTAGGGGAAACCCACCACCTGCAACATCCTCAGCTGGGGGCATTTCCCAGCAGCCCTTGTGTATCGCTTTCAAAACACTTTTGCAGCATTTAACTTTGAGCTGAAATTCTTAAAGGCTTATTGTGTTGTCATTAAAACCTTAAGAACAGATGTTGAAGAAGATGGGGTGCAAAGAATGTAAGAGCCACAGGGTGGGTAGAAATATCCCGAGGTATAACTCCCAGCCCCCCACCCCCGCCAGAAACTGACTGAGGCCCTAAATACCCTACATAGAATTACAGGGACTCTACTGAGGAGGGCTCTCAGGGAATTGGAGACTGGGGGAAGGATGAAGGGATGCAAGACTATATAATCTATGTAAAATACACACACACACACACACACACACACACACACACATACACACACACATATTGAAAAGAAGGGATTCCATGGAGGGAGAAAGGATTTGGGAGGGGAAAAGAGGGTGGTGGGAGGTATATGATCATGGTATACTGTTAATATTTAGGGAAGTTGCCAATAAAAAAATCTCATCCCACCCTGGCCCCCTCCCCCCACAACATGAGCCATAAAAAATAAAATAAAATCTCAAAGCAACAACAACAAAGTAAGAACAATCTTTTTGGAAGCCCAAACCCTCAGCATGGGTCTACAGCAAAGATGCACATGCTCCCTTGCTCTGCTACATGGAACGCTGACTTCAGTGCTCACATGAGGATGAGGAGTGCTGAGGAAGAGGAGGTCTACCTCCCAGGTAGGCGCCAAGGCTCAGCAGCAACAATCCATGGGCTATTGATGGACATCAGAAGAGATCTGTCCATGTTGAGAGAGGCAGGGAAGGAGTGTCCAAACAGGGAGTGGAGGCAGTGGCCTGTGGAGGTGACAGGTGTGCAATCACACTCTGGAGACCACGTAGGTAGACATTCAAACACCTGGGCCATCCTGCAGTCAGTCACCAGGTGAGAGGGCTGAGAAGGTGGGAGCTTCACCCAGGGCCCGTCATGGGACGGTGAGAGAGGATGTGGGCAGCACATCCAAGTGGTGAACAAGCAGCAAGCATGAGGTGCCTGATGTTTGGAAATGGTCTTTATAAGTTCAAATAAATACAAAGGAAAACACGCACTGGACAAGGGCTGTGCTCAGATTTATCTAAAAGCAATCTGGTGAGCTTTGGAAGGACAAAGTGCTCAAAGGCAGCTGGGACTGTAGCAGGTGGACAGAGAAGAGGGGCCCTTCCCTGTCAACCCCACCCTCAGGGTATCACCATTGTATTTCTTTTGTTTTTGTTTGATTGGTTAGTTGGTTGGTTTTTTGAGGTAGGGTCTCACTCTAGCCCAGGCTGACCTGGAATTCACTATGCAGTCTCAGGCTGGGCTCAAACTCATGGTGATCCTCCTACCTTTGCCTCCCAAGTGATGGGATTAAAAGTGTGCATCACCACACCTGGTTCATTTTATTTCTTGTTGGAAAACAAATGCCTCAATACTTACTGAGTCTGGAGATCGTGAGGGGCCAGCTACTTGGTGGGCTTCTCAGAACAGACAGGGATTGGCAGACCACCACAGCTAAACTCATCTGTCTCCACTACAGTCTCCTCCATCCAGCTCACAATCTGTGCAAAGGGAAGCCCTCCCAGGTTGTCCCCTCGCAGAGACACTGAGCTGGGAACCAAGGTGGGTCCATTCAGTGACTGGGAGACCGCTGGGAACAGCCTCTATTGAGAAATGAGAATACAACACTTTTGCTTGGGGGCACTGCTCAGTGGGTGAAGGGCTTGCTTGTACAAAGGGCTAACTTTCAAATTCCCAGAATGCATCTAAAACTAGACATGGTAACACACAGCCAGCACTTCTGCAGGAAGGGAGGCGGAGACAGGAGAATCCCTGCCTGGAAGTTCATGAGCCTGGTAAACATAGCGTTGAACAGCAAGAGAGACCCTACACACACACACACACACACACACACACACACACACACACACACACACACACGTGCACACACAAACAAAAGTGCTCAATAAAGTGCAGGCCTTGGTTACATCAGTCACTACTGTTATGACCCCAGTTGCAACCTCATGAGATCCCAAAACCAGAGATGCAAGCGGAACCAGAGCCCCTGCTCCTTCCAACCTGCCCTGGAACCAGTGTCAAAACAGTCAGAAGAAGCTGGATTAAAGGGTGACCATCTGTGTCAAATTGTTTTGTTTTGTTGCTTTTTTTTAGTTAATGGAAACCAGGGTGCTGAGGGAAGAACATGGCATTTTGAAGCTTGTGCCAAGGTTCAGAAGGTAATGGTATGTCTTTCACTGTCTCCTGACTCATGTGGTGACAAACTGGACACTCCAAGAGGCTGGGAGTCCTCTCTGTCCCCTAATAGGTTAGGATGTGGCACTCATCTCCGTGACAGAGGTGCCACTACAAGAGAAGAGAGCTGGTCACATCTGCATCAGCCATAGTCCCATCCTCCCAGGAAGCCTAACCCTCACCCTAGGGAGCACATTGCCCTACTACTAACACACTGCAGAACCAAGCTGTTTCCTTTGGGGTCTTAAGAGTCTATGTCCCTTGACATTCTGCAGATGCTCAAGTATTTCTTTTTGTTTTGTACAGGTATGTATGTGCACTGTGTACGTGTGTGTGTTCACGTGACATATCTTCCATCACTAGGTTCTTGGTTCTCTATTTACTGAGGCAGGATGTCTCCCTGGATCCCAGTGCTCATCAACTTGCCCTGGGATCTGTCTCTGCCTAGGATGACAGGAGGCCACCATGGTCAACCTGGCATTTATCTGGGTGCTGGGGATTCAAACTCTAGTCCTTATGCTAGCAAGGTAAGCACTTTACCAACTGAGCCATCTTCAAATAATACTGTTGAGCATGTGAACATGAGGCTCTTCTTCCCAGGACACACTGAGGGGAAGACAATTAAAACAAAACCGCACAGACTGCTTGAAGCCCTGCTCCACTCTGGCTTTGTATCCAATGCGGCCCTTGGAGGTAAAATTCGCAGCATTTGAAACTCACTCCCTTCACCCAGTCAGGAGGTTAATGATTGAAATCTTGGACAGCCAAATGATGGGTTATCCTTATTTAAAGACTAGAGTAAATTAGATATTTTTTTCCTGCTGCCAGCCATTAGGAATACATACTTCCTATTTCTAAGCAATTTCAGGTTTAATTAGGATTCTCTCAGCCCCATTTGTCTTAACAGTTTGACAGCTCTGGCATCCCCCTCTACACCCACACTTCTCCTTATTCACACTTCCTCTGTAGTATTTTCTCTCATATAGATGCAAGTTGGGGGGGGGGCAAGCCAGTGTAGCAAATCTAACTGCTCATTGCGCTTCTGGAACATGCCACCTTCAAAGCACCTGTGATAAAAGGTGATTTTTCCTTAACTGACAATGATCTCTCAGCTAATTATTAAAGTGTGTGCTTGGGGGGCTTCCAGGGCAGGCGGCAGGCACGAAGCTCTCTGGAAGAGAGTGTGGTGTCCTGGGAGCCCTGTGAAGGCCAGAGCCCTGGTTGTCCACTGAAATCAGTCCCATTGCCCAGAAGGAGTCATTAGAAGACAAGAAAGCAGCACTGTGCATAATGCAGTGTGTTGTAAGCATAATAAATAACAAAGCCTGCTCCCCACCACCCTGTCTCCCAAGACTCGACAATCTCTTCAAGTAAGCATTTTGTTCTAAAGGCTTTGATAAAAATGCCATTGAGGGACTTCCATATTCACGGCTAGACAATTTGTCATCATTTATATGAGAAAAAAAGTACAAGGAATAGAGCTGTGCACGGCCGCCACCTCCCCACCCTCCTCGATAGGAAAGCTCGCAGCCTCACCCACCCACCGTGGGAAAAGCTCATTTTCCTTCCCTATGGCGTAAGTGCGCGCAGGCCCGCCCCACACCCCAGAAGCCTTTTACCGCATGCTCACACATCAGGGGAACTCTTGGCTCTTGGAGTAAAATTAATTGAAAAATTAAAATTAGTTCCCAACTTTGTATGTGTGCTTTCTCCCCCCTACCCTCCACCAAGCCTGGGGTGGAGGGGGTGTAATGGCTAGGAGGTTGGACAGTTCCTGATAGGCAGGTAGGGGAAGGCCCAGGATGATCTAAAGTCAGAACTGTGTCCCAACTCTCAGCTCCACTCACCGCCTCTCCCAATTCACCCCACCTGCCTTTGCTCACCAATCAACAGCTTGCCCAGGTGTGGGGTCCCTAAGCCCAGATCCGCCCCCCCCTCTGTGTGTGTGTGTGTGTGTGTGTGTGTGTGTGTGTGTGTGTGTGTGTGTGTCTTGACTCTGGAGATAGACTCTTCATCTGTGCCTTCATCATCATCAAGTAAGGTTGTGTCCCTCTCCTCCTCAGGCAGCTCCTGCCAGAGGACTCTATTTTATTATTATTTTTTATTTTTGCCTTTTACTCTGTTTTTGAAAGCACACACCTTTTATATTTTTTGTGATTCCAGGGTCACTTTGTCTTTTCTCTTGCTCCCCCCTTTCCCTCTTCCTTATATCCCTGTAATGTTTGAATAAAGCAGGATGTTTTATACAAATCATTCTCTAGTCTGAATTGCCAATTCTTTGGTTAATTACAGACACGAACTCAGGACTTATTTGTCCCCGTTACAGGGGAACTCTAAACCTCTGTGATTCTAAAATACTCATTTCAGAAGATTCAATAAAATGTAAGATCACACTAAATGTATATAAAAGCTACAATGAAATTAAACCCAGAAAAAAAAAGAAAGAGATTCTTTGGAACAAGGCATTATTATACCTTGAAATGACCACTCCATTATTTTTTATCAGAAAGAGCTTTCTTGGGCTGGAGAGATGGCTCAGTGGATAAGGCACTCGGCTCCAGTGCCTGAGGCCCCCAGTTCAATTCCCCAGGACCCACATAAGCCAGACCCACAAGGTGGTGACCCTGGTGCTCTCTCTCCCTCTCTCTCTCTCTCTCTCCCTCCTTGAAAATTAATAAATAAAATATTTTTTAAAAAGAAAGAGCTTTCTTGAAATTCAAAATAAGATTTAGATCTGAAATACAAATTTGGTGTTTCCTGTTGAAATGAAAAGAGACATGAGCATTTGCTCCCTGACAATGGACAGATCTTTCCAGGTCCTTCATCCCAAGCGAGCAAGCACAGAAGGGCTATCAGATCCCTTTCCATGGCTCAGGGATATTTGCTCAAGAAGATATAACCAGGAACAATGAGGGGACAGGAAACTGAGCATTTTAGGATGGGCTAGAAAGGGTTAACCAGAGTGATTTAATTATTGAATGATTAATGAAGTCCAAAAGGCAAATTCAAGTGACCAGAAAAATTCTCTTTCAGCTAATTTAGCATTTTGCCATAATTGAACACAGACTGCCTCAAAGCACAGCTGTGCTGGGCTGTACCCAGAGAGGGACACCCTCTGCCAGACAACAGGGTAGTCTTTGTCATCACCTTAGAAGACACAGTCCCAGGAAGGGGAGGGGAGGCGAGGGCCGCAGGGACAGCTGCATCCGGTTTCCAGTCTCAGTATGCTCAGTGCTCATTAGCCAGGTTTTAAAGGACACAGTGCTAATGCTGTGTCATTGCTCAGCCCCACAAGGCTCTGGTACAGAAAGCCCAGGCGCCTGAATCTCTGAGAACAACATGGCCTCACCACTGAGTCAGGTGGACAGACACTGGACTGGTCTGAACTAGAAGGCACCCGCTGGTGTCCACTGCGGAGCTGCTGGTCCCCACACATCTACCTATGGAAGCATTCTGTGGAGTGTGCCAGTGAGACGCTCGGCTTACACACACACACACCAAGTTATGTACCTTTACACTATTATTTAAAAACTTCATTTATCATCTTTGATTTGGCACCTTACCAACTGAGCAAGAGTTCATTTTTTAAAGAAAAATTATTTATTTACAGCGTGTGCCAGGTGTGTGTGTGTGTGTGTGTGTGTGTGTGTGTGTGTGTGTGTGTGTGTGTGTGTGGTGTGTAGGTTCACCACAGCCCCTTGCTACTGAAAATGAGATTAGTCCAATTTTTGCATCTGGCTTATGTGGGTGGCTGGGCAATTGAACCCAGGCCAGCAGGCTTTGCAAACTTTTGTAAACTTGCTTAAGGGTGTTCTTGGAAGGAGAGCATTTCTGAGATTAATTAAAAATACTCCCGTGCTTTTGAATGGTCATGGCGAATGTGAAATCAAATAAGAAAATAAGAAAACAAAAATAAAAATAAAAGAATAAGACAATTTCTGACTTGGCCTTTTCATCTTGAAATCATGACGTAGGTGAAGATAAGGGAATAAGATCTTTTCAAGACAGAGGTGCTGGGCTGGGCGATGGCTCAGGGGTTCAAGTCAAAGCCTGACTATCCAGGTTTGATTTCTCAATACCCATGTAAAGCCAGAGGCACAAAGTTTTGTTTGCAGGGGCAAAAGATCCTGGCATGGCCATGCTCCCCTCTCTTGCAAATAAATAAAAATACATTTTAAGAAACACACACACACACACATATATATATATACATATATATATATATAATTTAAGATATAATAATATATAAAATGAAATGAGGAACTAAGTGGCAAAATCAAAGTTAGTTTAAAGAAATGAGCTGCTGGTGGTCCAGGGAAGGAAGGCCTCTGAAGTAATAATGGGAGAGAGGCTGCAACTAGGAAGCTTCCTGGCTTAGTAAAGATCTGGTTTGTCAGGAGGGGAATGTGCCCTCCTGACACTAGTTCTGAGCACAGGGTGGGAGGTGGGCTGGATGGGGGGAAGGTGACGGGAGTGGCCCAGAATTGAAATTCAGCAGCAACAAGAAGTCCCCGAGATGCTCAGAGCAAAGCTACGTGCAGCAAGGCACAAGAGTGGAAATGAACGAAGCCAGCTGCAGGCTCTGAAAGGTCAGAGACATCAGCCTGACATGATGCAAACCAGCAAAGGCCACTCACAGAACAGGAGCAGAGCTGGGAGGTGGCCCAGTGAGTAGTGTTTGCCTTGCGTGTACTAAGAGCTGAGTTGGATCCCCAGAAGCCACATAAAATTGCCAGATGCGATGGCATGTCCTAGCACTGGGGAGCCAGAGACAGGACAATCCCTGGGAGCAGATCTCAGTTCAGCTCTAGAAAGTTTGTTCAGAGCCATTTGGGCTCTGGATATTCATATTTTCTGGCTGTTTGGTGATGTCCCTCTGCTTGGATCTATGGAAGTGATCCAGCTTCTTTCATCATTGATGGTGCTTCCCCTGTATTCTGTAAGCCTGAAATAAACCCTTTCCTCCCATGAGCTGTTTCTAGCTGGGTGTTTGTCCAGCAAGATGAAAGTAAAGTATCCCACCTCGGGTGTTCTGTTACAGCAACAGAAAACAGACCAAGATAGTGTCAATGTTCATACTTACATTTAACTCTTTTTTGTCGGGTGACTTTAACCCAACTAAAAGTAATCAAACTTGAGCTGAATTATCTGTAACAGAGGGCAACAGTTCCAGTGAGATTTCACCCACACTCACCCAGGCAGTAGTAAATATGTGTACACTGTACTTTGAAGAGAACTATAAAAACCAGAAGAAGTCAGAATTGGCTTCTAGTTGACCCAGGATATGCAGTCTGACCTGAACACACTGTGGCACACACCTTCAGCTTTCAGCATCTGCTGGGTTTTGCTGGGATAACAAAACTGTCATTAAATCTATAAAACCCGCAGTCCATGTTTCTGTCCTGGCACACAGTTTGTAGGGAGGGGAATTTCACAGAGTCTCAAATGAAGCATGAATGAATCGATGGATGAATGGGTGGATGGATGAATGAATGAAGGGATTTTTAATTACTGGTAGTAATTAAGAATACAATGCTATAAACCCAAACACCCTTAGTTTGTGGATGAGGTTACCCAGCGAGGTGCTCCCTGGCACAGCCTGACTACAGCGACTCTTAGGCCAACATACCCCTGTGCCTCTCATGGGCCATCATCTCTCTCAGCCTTTGCTTGCATGCCCCTCCCCCATGCTCTCGGCTCTGTGGTTTCCTGCCACCAAAGCCAAAACATTTGGCTGATCTCTCAAGTGCCAATGATGGTTTTCACTATAAACATTAAATTCAAATTCAATTTGAAGGTGACTTCAGATCCCTCCATGGTCTGGCCTCAGCCCCATTTTTAGAGGTGTCCTCCACTGTGATTTCACATGGAGCCATAATGGAACTGCACACTCACACTCCCCCCTGCCCAGAGCTTCCCTCCTTTGGCTTTTCAACTATCCGACTTCCTACCTCCCCATTTCCCAATCAAAGGCAGACACAACAAGCCTTTCATTCCAGCACTTTGGAGGTAGAGGTATGAGGATCGCCATGAGTTCAAGGCCAGCCTGAAACTGCATAATGAATTCTAGGTCAGCCAGGCCCTACCTTGAAAAAACAAAACAAAACAAAAATTAAATTTGTAACTTGGATCTCCAGCTGACTGGCTGAAGAAGGTGTAATCCTGGCACTGGGAAGGTGGAAACAGTAGGATCCCCAGGACTTGGTGGCTGGATATTCTAGATGAATCCATGAACTTCAGGTTCAGTAAGAAACCATGACCCAAAAACCAAGGTGGAGAGTGACAGTAAAAAAACGTTTGACATTGACCTCTGACCTCCACATGCACATTACCTGTATACACATGCACATCTAAACATGTGTGGGCACACACACACAGACACACACACCACATAGGGTGGAAGGGAGATAGAGCGAGCAGGATGGCCGGGTTGGGGAAGAAGCAGAAGTGCTCAGGTTCTACACAGATGAGGAAGGAGACTCTCATCCACAATGATGGCTGGGAGGATAGGAAGGACTGAACTCAGAACGGGTCCAGCTGAGGGTGCGGGGCCTGAGCCCACAGGAACCTTCTACTAAGCTATCCCATGCATTGACAGCCATGCAAAGAGGGCACCCCAACAAAATGCCAGTCTGCCAGCTTACAGCCACCAGCCAAAACAAGGTCTCCTAGAAGAGGAGCTGGTCTGAACAGAGGGCAAAAGGTATGCTTGCCCCCATGGCAGGGTACATATGTATGTACACATGTATATATTATAGGTATACATTATCCTCAGTGAAAGAGCTGTGATTCAAACCAAACAAATGAGAATGTTTCAATGATGTTTTCCAGATTCTTAAAGACATTTGTCCCTCAGACACGTCGCAGACAGCGTACCTGTGGGAGGATTCAGACACGCCTTAGCAAAATGGATTTGTGTCTGTTTTTGTTCAGCCCCCAACTGAAAATACACTCATATCCAATTTTTGTCTCCAGTTCAAAATTCACAAAATATTTTGATTCCGGTATTTTGGGATTAGGAAATTGATGGTTAGCTCAGAACAAATGAAATGCACTGTGCTTCAAGAGAAATGTGGAATTTAAACTTGGGAGTTAGAAAGAGCCTCTATCTATGAAGATCCTGTATAAATGTCATCCCTTCTCCCAGTTCACTCTTACACTAGGAAACAGCATCATGAAATATTTCACCAGGGCATGGATGAAAGTTAACTAACCTGAGAAATAAATGGCTAAGAAAAAATAAATTAATTTTCTATCTTTATACACTGATTTTGAAGTTAATATCTCACTAGCACAAAGTGACTTCAAAACTCCACTTTAAAACCAATTTTCCAAGGTCAAATTCAGTCTAAAGACTGCAAAGGAAAGCTGGGCATGGTAGCACACACCTTTAATCCCAGCACTTGGGAGGCAAAGGTAGGAGGATCCCTGTGAGTTTGAGGCCACCTTGAGACTACATAGTGAATTCCAGGTCAGCCTGGGCTAGAGCGAGACCCTACCTCAGAAAGAAACAAAACAAACAAAAATATTGCCAAGGAAGGCTGGAGCTATGGCTCAGTTGGGAAGGCATTTGTCATATAAGCATGAGGGCTGAAGTTCAGATCTCCACCATCCACATAAATGGCTGGTGGGAATGACAACTGCCTGGAATTCCAGCATGTGGGAGGTAGAGACAGGGAATCCCTAGGGCAAGCTGGCTAGCTAGGCTGGCTATAGTGATGGGCTCTGGGCTCAAATGAGAGACATCGCCTCAGAAAAATAAAGAAGAGAGCACCTGAGGATGACACCTGATGCTACCTCTGGGCTTCACATGCACCCACTTGCAAGTACACATCCCCTTGTTCCACATACACACACACACACACACACACGTGACACATACACACACATACACATAGACATACACAAAACAGTGCAAAGAAATCAATGTGGCTTTATTCTGAAGGCTAGAGAAAATGTGATGTAGAGAAACTATAAACCATGCCAATGTGTGACCCTGGAATTAGTCATGGACCTGGTCAGGATGGAAATGCACCATGTCACATCTGATGGCACCTTCAGTAAGACAGATTTAGAATGCCTTCCCATCTGACTGGGGTTGAGTGAGGTGTGAGCCTCACTGTGTTACCCCACCTTCTTGACAACCTGATGACAATAGTACCTCCTTCCCAGTTCAAGCCATCATGGGGACACTGGACGAAGTCCTTGTGGCAGTACCTCTCTTCTGGTGATAAGTAATAAACCTCAGCTTCTGTCATCACTGTTCCCAGTCCCTCCATCATGATGACCAGACACAGCTGGTACACATCATGGAGTCAATGAAGCATCTACATTATGAGATTATTTTTACCCTTTTCTATGGGACCAATTATAAGTGGGACGTCTTTCTTGGAAGGCAACTGAGGGGTTTTCAAGTGTACAACTGACATTGTGCATTATTTCAGCAGCAGGGAAGCATACATGTACGCAGGCATTTGCTCCCCAAGTTCACATCAGTTCTATGGCCAAATGTCCTCCTGAGAGTCTAAGCAGGGCCTGTGAATTACTGGGTCATGGTACAGTCCACACTGAGGAAAAGGGTGATAGCTATGGCAACCAGACCACAGTAATGCACATTTTGATAGATAATAATCAACTTCCCATATTATAAGTACATTACACTCCTTATAACCAAACAACATCCTTGTGTTTGAAGAGGGGGAGGGACAAGTGTTGGAATATGAAGAAAAATCCAATCATTGCCAAGTTCCTCAGACTATGCAATAAGCCACAGTAATCTCTGGTCCTATGGTGGAAAACAGTTGTAACAGTATCAACTATTGAAGTTACCTTCACGTTGCTGAGACAAAGCACCTGACCAGAAGCAGCTGACAGGAGGAAGTTTTTATTTTGGTTTAGAGTCTCTAGGGGAAGCTTTATGATAGCAGGAGAAAGAGGGGAAACAGAGGCTGGCTATCACCTCCTTACCAGTAGCAGGAGAGTGAGCACGCTCTAGAAAAGGGGAGCTGGCTATCACACCCCTAAGCCTGCCCCCAACAACACACCTCATCTAGCAAGGCTCCACTTCCCAAATTGCCGCCAGCTGGGGACCAAGCATTCACGACATGATTCAAATCACCACACCACTGTATTTCACACTTGGCTTTTTCTTATACAGTCCCCATTTTCTGACATCATAAAACTTTTCATACACATTTTACCTCATCAAACTTCAGACTCCCCTAGAGTGAAGAACTCAGTGTGAAAAGGCAAATGCAGCAAACAAACTTAGTAAGTCCTGCTGCAAGAAAAACAGAACGGGAGGTGAATGGAAGAGGCTTACATTGTGAACATGAGGAGCCGAGTGAGATCCTGAGAACTCATGTAAATAGGCTGAATGTTGTGGTGCACATTTGGCATCCCAGAGTGGGGAGGGAGAGGCAGGTGGATCCCTGGAGTTTGCTGGCCAGCCAATCTATGCTATTTGGTGAGCTTTGGGAGGAAGAGAGAGACCCTGTCTCAAATAAAGGTAGGTGAGGTAGGGCCTGAGGAATGATACATACATGCTTTCAAGTGCACCCCCATACCACCTGCTAATGTGAACACACACAACAGAACTAAATAGTAGGGTACTTTCCATGGAAATGCAAAGTGGAAATAAGCACAGAGAAGCTCCATCTCAGGGCTACCATCTATGCAGAAGCTTAAGCCAGGTGACACCTGGTAGTGAAGGGGAGAGGGATAGGGAATTCACCCAGAAAAAAATGACTGAGTGGACCTCTCAGCCAGTATAGCTTACTGCAAACATTGTTCTATCTTCCAGCACATTCCACATTGAATGTCTCCAAGTAATTAGTGCTATCCAATTAGGCGTCCCTTGTTTCTGAGGCCTCTCCATTCCAGCCTCTGTCTTAGAGGTCAGGTTCTATAAATACACCCTCTCCCAGGCAGCGAAAAGAAATCTCAAAGCTTTGAGAAACGAAACCCAGGGCCACAGTCCAACAGGCCTCCATTGGCCACAGAGCAGGGTGCTCTGGGCAGAAGGCACAGACCAGGGAAAATACATTCTGAGCATTTAGCATACAGGACTAATCACATTATAATTTAATCATCTGATCAAACACAAATTAGCATAATCACTTGAGGGGAACATGGCTGGAGGGACTCAGGAGCACCTTCAGTATCTGTGTTCTTAATGACAAAAGAGGGAGCTCAGATGTGATTAGGAGAAAGGAAAGAAGGCAGGAGGAAACAAAGGGTGATGGATGCGAGCACCAGAGCTATGGCTGGAGCAGCTCGGAAATGACAACTGAGATTTGATTCCGAACACTTCCTTTCCTCTCTCTCCAGGACCATTCCAGAACCACTGTCAA
>PVHP010013523.1:0-40789 GCA_004024765.1 Zapus hudsonius | reverse complement strand
ATATATATATATATGTATATATATATGTATATATATATATATATATATGTGTGTGTGTGTGTGTGTGTGTGTGTGTGTGTGTGTGTGTGTACGAGATAGAGGCTAAGCCATTTATAGGCACACCCCTAATTGTTGGGTCCCAGCCTGGCTGAATATCTGTGAGTTAAGCTTTAGAATATAATATGCAACCGGATGAGAGCCCTGAACATGGTAACTCATGCCTTTTGATCCTAGCACACCTATGTCCCCAGGAGGCAGGGGGGATTGCTGCAAGCCCTAATCCTGTTTGTAAGTGCTAATAGGCCTTGTTCCTGTTTCCTGAGCTCCCTTGTAAAAGAGATAAGACAATACAAGGCATCCTTGGGCTATATATATATATGATGGATATTGGAATAAAGTTTGAGATTTGCTCGGACACATCTCCCAGCCGCAAGTGTGTGAGGCTCTGTCTACATGCATTCACCTTTCTCTGATGGAGCCCATCTACTGCTAGTCAGAGACAGGCTTGCTTGCAGGGGCCAGGTATTCGTGACTGACTCTCTCTCCCTACCCAACACCTAATGACCCAAGAACTCTGCACTGGACTCTACTTCTTACAGTGTCACCCCAGAGTCCAAGCCAATGACACAAAGGACATTTGGATGATATTCAGTATCTATGCTTCAGCACTTTGCCTGCTCTGATGGTTAGGTTTTGTTGTCAACTTGATCTTTTTAATTATCTTGGGTGGGTCTCTGATGTTCTTCACAGGAAGGCAACACTCTCATTAGGGGGCAGGATGTAAGGAGCTCAAAGATGCTAGAAATTAACCTCCCTTCCTGGGAGGGCAATGCAAAAAAGAAATTCCAGAGACTCAGGAAGTCATTAAGTCTGTCAAAGGTTTGTAACACCCCAACCTAAGGCTATATAAAGGGGAAGAAATTCTCTCCTTGGCACTCCTACCTGTTAGCTATTGTATGTGTGGTGTTGGTGGTGGGTTTCTCTCTCTGCTTGGACCTGTAAAAGGGGCCAGCCTCTTTTACTGTTATGGAACTTCCACTGGATCTGTAGCTTTAATAAATCCTTTCCCCCCATAACTGTGCCTGGTTTGGATATTCATCCCAGTGGCTTGTGCCTGACTGAGACAATGGACTTTGTCTTAATAGTTTCTAGTACCTAAAAAAGTCTGGATATCAGTCTTTTATTAGATATATGTATTTTTTCACTGTCTTAATAGTGTATTTAATATACAGAAACTTTTTTATTTACTGATAATTTTTACACCTTGCTCAAGAATTTTTTCATAATAAAGTGTCATTAAAATAGTCTTAAACTTTATTTCTTAGGTTTCATTATCTTACCTACTTTAATCTTAATTTATACACACACACACACTGTGTGTGTGTGTGTGTGTGTGTATAATCTTTTATCTTTTGCCCCTTCTCTCTTTACTCTGTAAACCCTATTCACTGTAGGGTCATGAGTGCCTCAGTCATTCCCTGGGGGATAGCCTGGGACTCATGCCTCAGGGTATTCCTACCTACTCTGTGGCTCTTAAGAGTTTTTCCTCCCCTTCTTCTGCAATGTTCTCTGAGCCATGGCGGGCTTATTGGCAGTACAATTTAGCATTCAGTTCTTTGTAGCCTCTGGATTTCTGTATTGATATGTGTTGATAAACATTTTGTCAGTCACTGTTACACTGGAGTTGATTGTCAGGCTAGCAGTAAGATCAGATGTGGTAGAGGTGGCAAGACTCATGGTCATCTGAAAAATAAGAGATTCTCCAACCACAAGTGAGAGCATCTAGGGTGAAAGGTGGTAGGAAAACGTATTTGAGAGATATTTGCTCTTTTTATCCAAAGAGCAGAGGGGCTTCTCTCTGAAGTTAGTTTTCTGGCCATGGGATTCATATCTTGGTTTCCAGTACAAGATATGAGATCCCTCCCACTGAGCAAGCTTCATGTCAAATCAGAAACCAGTTGGTTACTTAGAAAGATTGTGTGCCACCATAACACAAGTACTTCTGGTCTGGCTGGTTGATTCCATAGTTTGTATGGATGGTTTCCTGCTGATTCATGCTGTTGGAGTCTGTTATTTCCAGCAGCTCCAATAGGGCTCTCTGGCACTATGAGGGCTTGCCTGGACAGAGCTAATTTCCCTCTAAGTTCCAGCATGGTATTCTGATGTCCTGTGATGGTTGTCTGTGGTGTCTTCAGCAATAGGATCATACCTTACAGGCTCAGGCAGGTAATTGAGTGTCATGGAAATGACCTGCATTGTTTATGTGTAAATTTGTCATGTCTTCTTTGCTATGTTGTGTGATATAGAATGAATGTTTTTATTTCCAAAAAGGATATCTAACTGACACAGATTTTTTAAATAAGATCAATCTTACCTTACTTCTGCACAACACCACTGACATCTCTCTGGAATTCAGCCTCTAAGATATCTAAGATATCCCCCAGACCTCCAACTTCAGGTTTCAGGTTTCTCTACTGTACTGTCCCCTCCCACGTTGTGCCAGTCTGGGTGTGGGTATTAACAATATTCATCAGAAATGCCCCTGTCATTTATGATTCTAAGCTATGGAAGGCTCTGCCTTCCAATCCTTGTTCTCTCATAGCATTTGCTGGAGGAAACCATCTGCATTGGAGGCCGATGAAAAGACCCAGGCTGTAAGGACAGGAAGAAAGCCTATCATCAGATACAGCCTGTGTGGCTAGGAAGCTGATGTAGCAGCCTGCAGCAGACTGCGTGACTGCAGCTCCTGACAGACCCTGAGCCAGTACTACTCAGCTAGGCTGCTTTTGAATTCCTCACACGGAGATAATGTGTGAGATGATAAATGTTTGCTTTTAAAGCTGCTAAGTTTGGAGATAATTTGTTAAGTGGAATACATGACAAATACAATCTTCAAATGAAGCTATATGTTAGTTCCTTTGATCTATTTTTCTCTCTCTGTACAACCACAACACTGAATAATTATCATAGTATTAAAATTAATCTCTCTATCTGGTAGGGGAAGTACTCAAATGTTCTCTGAGATCGCCATTTGTTATGCCTACTCACTTAGTTCTCATGCAAATTGTAGAATCAGAGCATCAATTTCCATGCTCATTGCTATCTATACACCAGTGCAAACTCATGCACACACACACACAGACACACAGACACAGACACACACAGACACACACAGACACACACACACACACACACACACACACACACATACGCACACATACACGTGCGCATGCTCACGGAATGGGCACACAGAGACGAGATAACTGCAATAATTTTGATGGATATTCATTCAGTCATACATCAAATAGACAGAATTGGCATCTTTAAAATATTGAATATTATAAATCACGTACATCCCTCAACGTGAACTCTCAAAGAATATCCCTAAAGGAGACTAAATGCTGTGCCCTATAGAAATCTTACACATTTTTCTACACCATGATTTCGTATTGTGCTTCTCTGCTAAATGGAAACATATGTGTAGTATTAGTTTACTAATGATAGTTGCTAATTTAAAGATTTCCTTGTCAAACTATAGGACTTTCTATATGTATAGTCACATGTAGACAAGTTAAAATAATTTTATAAGCTTACCCATATTCCTAAACTCCTGAATTCCACAATGCTTATGAATTTTTTGTAATACCCTCACCATAAAATTATTCTTATATTTATTCATCAATGCCTTACTTATAATATTACATTTTCAACTAATGCTTTTGTAATTTAAAATAGGCTCATGATTTTTTCTCTTTTTCTGGAATGTCTTGCAGTTATTTTTTAGATATTTTCATTTGGATGTGGAAACATAATATAAGGATAGACTAACAACATACAATGAATTGTCAAAGGTTCCTTTTCATTGTTGGGGAATTTTTTTTTTAAATATTTTATTTATTCATTTTCAAGCACAGAGAGAGAGAGAGAGAGAGAGAGAGAGAGAGAGAGAGAGAGAGAGAGAGAGAGAGAGAGAGAGAGAGAGAGAATGCACCAGGGCCACCACGGTGTGGGTCTGGCTTACGTGGGACCTGGGGAATTGAACCCGGGGCCTTAGGCACTGGAGGCAAGTGCCTTAACCGCTGAGCCATCTCTCCAGCCCGGGAATTTTTTTTTTAAAATAAAATCAGTAGTATGTCTTTCTTTCTGTCTTTAGGTAATTTGGCATAATAGGAAGACTGAAGTAAAATGTGGACAGCAAAACTTTTTTAAAGAATGGACTCTGTATATTAAATAAATAAATGTGTGTTCTGTACTAGTAATCTGTATTTTTAAAGATAAAAAATATAACTCTCCTTTTCTAAATGTTCACCAGTATTGGGATGTTATACATAATCTTATTCTCTTTCGTTTGTGTTTTCTACAATTCATGTGGCCACCTAATATATTTACTTCCTAGCTTTTCATAACTTGTGTTTACTTTAGTTACATAATTATTCCTGAAACATTTACTACAAATGTTTCTGAGAATCAATTTTGAATTGATTTTTTAATTTTTATTTTTTCTTACTGCCCTTTTGTGTATTTTTATTATTTCTGTTCTTTAATAGCTTTTATCAATGTTTAAGTTTGGATTCTTTTTAATCAGTTGCTTATGAAAATTCATATCTAATTTGTATATCTAAAATTATAGTTTTCCTCTTCATGTTGCTTTAAATGTATTCAATAAATTCTGAAACATCTGATGCAAATTATTCTTTAGTTTATTTGTGATTGATTTTCTTTAAACAAAGAGCTGTTTAGCACTACATTGCTTAATTTTGAGAAGGTTGGAAAATATCTTCATGGTTACAGTCAATGTTCTCTAATAACTAAATCACTCTGAATAATTCCAAACGGAATAATTTTGTAATTTAAGGTTGTTTTATGATCCATCCTATATTTAAATTTTGTGACTATACCATGTGTACTTCAAAGAAGATATAATCTATTCTTTGGAATAATATATTCTTTAATCTCTTTAGCTCTACTTTATGAAATTGCATGTTACTTTTTCAAGAACTCACTTATGTTTTTCCTGCTTCTCTTACCAGCAGCATTTGTTAACCTCTCTAAATTTTTGTCTTTTCTTGTCTTCATTATATCCACTTTTATGTTGCTTCCTTTTTCATATTTTCAAAATCTTTTATGAAAATATAAGATAGGTATAATATTGCTTAAGCTATACTCAAAGCATTTCATTTTAACCTAGTAAATAATAGTTAAAAACTACCATTTATTTTATACTTGAAAATAGTTTGGAGTTTCAGTTTTCTTCTGTGTTCTTGTATTTGCTACATAATTATAATTAGGGGTATTTCTTTTTTAATATTCTTGTATTTTTACCATAGAAATTGTAGGTTACATGATGAGTTCATTTGTGTTTTATTATCATATTACAAATACCTCTCTTACACAAAACACTAGAACATTGGAACTTTAATTTCTTTCACCTGTATTTTTATTGCTCTTGGCAAACATGCACTGTTATTTATAGATTCCACATAACATTCCTTTGATCATTTTATATTGTTATTTTAATTTTGTATAAATCCCATATGCGCATTTTGAATTAAACTCCATGTCATTCTGAAATTCTGTACCTCCTGTTAAGTGCATTTTCCTTCTGTATGGACTTCATGAAAGATCTGCTAATTCTAAATTTTCTTTAAAACTGAAAACATTATCTTTTGTTGTTGCTAAATATATAAGTATGAGGGTATTAATAACTTTCAAAAATTATTATGTGTGATAAGGTGTACAACATGATAACTTGAAATATATATAGTTATTAGCCATGTTTAATACAATCAAATTAATATAATTTTCATGTGTATAGTTTATGTTTATATTAAGAGCACTTGCAAATGAATCTCTAAGCAAGTTTCCAGTAGATAATATTAACTGTCACTCATGTTATACATCATATTTCTAGACTTATTCATTCCACATAACTAAAATTCATATCTTTTCTACTTATCTTTCAATCAATGTCTGCCCTAACAACTACTATATGCTCCCATGGATTTCACTTTTTCAGATTCCACAAAGAATTGAGCTCTAACAGTAATTTTCTTTTGTCTGTCTTGATTCACATATACTTCAGTTGTATACAAAGAACTGTAGAAAACCTCTAGAAATATTTTATAATGTCATGCTCTAGTAATAAACTACAATTTCATTACCCATAAATTCATAAAATGATACGGGGTTTGTGTACATATGTTAGCTAATTTGCATAATCCTACAATAACATAGGAGTGCCTTTGTGATTGCTTGGTATAATGGTAATATTATTTGTTAGTAGTGATCTCTCTTTGGGTGTGTTGTAGTCAGCTCCCCATTGCTGTGCAGCAACAAGCCTGACCAGAACAGCTCACAGAAAAAAAGGTTTATACTGGCTTTTAGACTTGAGGGGAAGCTCCACGATGGTAGGGAAACGGATGGCATTAGCAGAGGGTGGACATCAGCTCCGCCACAGCGCTGCCCACAGACACAGGAAGGTGTGCCAAACACTGTCAAGGAGAAGCCTGCTATAATCCTCATACGCCCGCCCCCAATAACACACCTCCAACAGCTTAAACTCCAAAATTACCATCAGCATTCAGAACACATTAGGTTCACAGGGGACACCTGAATCAAACCAACACAGGGCGTTTCCAAGTTTTGGAGATCTTTTTAAAGAATTGAAAAAGCTCACTCAGCTTTTTGAAAAAGCAGTAAAAATTATATTATCAAGAAAAGCTAAAATACAAAAGGGAGGGGGCTTAGCTGCAGAGATCAGTGTTGAACTCTCTAAGCTAGACACTCAAGATCAGCAGGTTACTGATGGAGGCTTCTTTTTATGGTGTTTGGAAGGAGGTGCTAGTTACTAGAGAGATTCTTTTTTTGTGTGTGTGGTTCTCTGTTTTCATTGACAAGTTGAATTTTATAATTATTTTATTCTGCATATGTCCCTTCCCATAACTCATTTAACTTTAATTATATGTATGTAAAATAGTGCATAAACATGATATGGTAATAGGATAGTCTACTTACATGCTTACTCATTTTACAACGTTCGGTGAGATGTGCATGCACACATAACCAGTACAGATATGCACACATAACCAGGACAGGCTAGGACATCCACCTTCCACCTCAGCCCAGTTATATCTGGAATATGGTTGAATAGAAAGTGAGCAGAAAAGGGGTGTCACCTATGGTTCTAGGGGACAGCTGTTTTACACTGTTGGAAGAAGGTTGTATGAGCAGTTTGATGCAGGTGGGAATTCCAGGTTGCCAACTATTTTCTAGGCATGTGTTGAGGGTATGGATGTGTTTACTGCCCAACCCAAGTGCTATCTTAAATTGTCTAGCTATTACCATGCTCTCAGGCATCACTGCTATTTTTCCTTTTTTTTTTCATACTGTCTTCCTTAATGGTTAACTAACAACAATATACAGGAAGTCTCTTTACTTCTTCAGCAACACACATTACCTCTTGTCTTTTGGTTAATAATAATCCTAGCAATTGTTATTTATGACCAACTGTGTCTTTCATTTTCCTTTGGCTGATGTCCGATATAACCTCCTTTGTTGAGAAATGTATATTCAGTGTTTTATCCAATTTTTGAACTGGTTTACATAGTTTAATTCCTATTCTGTGAGTTTCTTATAAGTTTTGGATATTAGTCTCTTAATATATAAGATCCACAAGTATTTTCTCTAATTCAGTGTACCTTTGAAATTTGTCTGTGGTTCTCTTTGTGGTGCAGAAGCTTTAAAGACTCCTGCAATCCCTTAATGTTTACTTTTGCTTTCACTGGCAGATTTTGTGGTATATTATCAAAAAATCTTTCTCAATGACTCTATCAAACAGCCTTTCTTCTACATTTTCTTTGTGGATTTTTTTTTTTGCTTTAAGTTGTATGCTATAATCTTTGACATATTCTGAGCAGATTTTTGAGTATGTTGTCAAAAACATATTCAGAGCCATTCTTGTGATGTATCATTTCCACAGTAATATTACTGAGAAGCCTATCCATTTAAATAAACAGAAGTAAAATGAATACTGCGAATTTCACTTCTGTGTCTAGTCATTATCATTTGCTGCAAAAATCATATAAAGATACTAAAATAAAAGCTACTTGCATGCTTATATTGCAATAAACATAAGCATAAATATTTTAACAAAAATGCTAACAAACTAAAACCATCAGGGCCACAAGAAATAGCATACTTGATTTTATCCCTGAGATTCAAGTTGGGTTTAATAATATAATAAATCAATCAGTGAGGATGTGATGAACCATGTTAACAGAAAAGATAAAAGCAAGATTCCAAAATCTTGGCCCTAGAATTTGCATAGAAAATTGTAGGGTTCTATACTCACTTCATTGGGGGAAAATTTCAATCCCTCAATTATAAACAGATATTGTTTATAAAGATAATGTAAGACTTTTGTGTATATTCTTGGTACTTTAACTATTTACCCCTAATTTTAATAAATGTACAAATGTTTCCTGCAGCTATAATGCATGATTAACCTCAACTTGTTTATAGATGTCATTATTGAATTTCCCTTTAGCTTCCAAACTTGGCCCTGAACCTGCTTCTACTTTTCATGCGTAGAAACTGACAGGTCTCCAAAAAATATTTTCTCTATAGTTCCATAAAGACATAACATTATATAAGAAATTAAATTCACTTAAGGTTTAAGGATAAAATAGGCTAATTTAAAATATAACTTCTCTTATTGTACTGTTTAAGTACATGGTCAAGTGTACCATTTAAATAATGATACTATAGTAGGGATTCAAGCATCCAACAAGTCTATATAGTACATAAGATGACCAAATAGTCGCACCAAAATAGCTAATTGAGTGAATTCTTTGCAAGTCTGTCTGTGGTCCAGAGTGAACAGGAAAAGCATGTGGCATTGCCTGTAACTTGGACTATGTGCAGCTCTCCCCACTTTAGTGTAGAAGGTAGGGAGAAGTGAGTGGCTGGCAGATCCCAGAGAGCCCAGTTACTTCCTCTGTGGAAGAGGAGATCACATCAGAACCTCGACTCTTGAATGATGGACACAGTCACTGAAACCTTCTATGGCTTGGGGGGAAAGTAGTAAAATTTATGAATACCTTCACATATTTCTGGTAGTTGTCCCACACACACCATCTTAACTTGATGCTTTTTAAATCCCCCCAAAGTTACAGAGTTCAGGTGAAGCTATCCAGAAAGGTTATACACTGTACACTGACATCTGTATGATACAAAGGGCCCTGATGTGTAATGTATTAACTATCTCCCTGATCTGAATAGTTCCAAGTTTATACGAACTTAACAGAATTCTGAAATTCTCTGGGTCTTTGAAAAACTACCCCTGTTCATTATTTCAATGAGTCACATTACATGAAGGAAATGCAGACGCGATTGAAAGTTTCTTACCGAAATTAATAGTGTAAGTCATGCATTATGTAAATTTGAAAAACAACTGCATGACAAAGGTTAGGTAAAAGTTCACTAGTGGAGACCGTTTTACCTTTTCTGGGCTTCTTTGATGTTATGATTTCCCTTCAGTTTTCACCTCAGGATCTGTACCATGTGGGCCGGATGAAAGGAGACCTATAAATGGGTGCTGGTCACATCCTGAGGACACTACAATGTTGAACATCTCACTCATTCCGTGTAAGGAAGGCTTCGCTGAAAATATTCACAGACTGAGCCATATGTCAGTACAAAACCAGAATATTGAGTCAGAAGTGGGAGAAGAAAGGGTAAAAGTGCTACTTTCTCATGGTGTTAGTGTCAAATCTGGACTCTACCACTTAGAAGAATAATTACAATAACTATAGTTTTATCTCTCACTTTTATAGTCAGTGAAAATAGTGACTGGTAGTCAATCATCATGGAATGCAGATATTCAAAGCAATTATATATTGCCTTCTGCCATGAATTATAATGTTCTGGTAACTAAACAAATTCTCAATGTCATAAATCAGCCCAAACTAAGTAAATCACAGTTAGTGAAAATAAAATTGTAATTCTATAAAAGTGATTAACTGCTGGCAAGATCCAGGGAGATATATCATCTGCATTGGAAAGAATGGCTTGTGCATATCTGTAATTTGTATTTTAAACTGGTCTATTCCTTCCCTGTTATACATTCTCAGTGGAAATATTTAAAGAAAACTATGTATATCATGAAGTGGTATACTTCGTCTGTGTTTTGAACTGTTTTGTTGTTGCTTTCTTATTAGAGCACACTTGAAATGTGGCTAATGGCTAGCTTCTAAAATTTGAAAAGCTATAATAGGTAAGAGATTTACCTTAAGGTGAAAATAACCTCCTGTGAATAGAATTAAAGGATTTTATAATATAAAATCTAATCTCTTTTAAGTTTTGAACACTAATGGGTTGCTTTTCATTATTCCTTAAATAATCACTTTTTAAATGTTTGAATGCAGTATAGATATATTAAAGATTATTATAAGGCTATGTCTAATATGTATGAAGGCATATTGATCTATTTATACATATATATTAATGGCAATAAGAAAATAATTATAAATCACTGAGTTGTGCAAATCTCTGAAGGTGCTTCATCACTTTGGCATTAGTGGACATCTCCAACACACAGGCTACAGTGTCAGCCTCTGCTCATAACTCTGTGCTTACCAAGGACAAACAATGAAAGCACCAGTCTGAAAATTTAAACCATGTCACCATACTCTTCATCCCAAAAGCCCTAGTGCTTTTCCGATAAAGCTAACAAAATGCAATTTTATGTATACTTGCCCCAAGGTCTATGCCTTCTTGTCTCTCCTCAGACATATACATTACAATTCTCCCTGGTACTCAGTCTATTTACTTTATGGAATCACCACTGGTAGTCTTCAAAATCTTCAACCTGGCTCCATCACCGACTCTAATTTATCATGCACTGACTAATTTTCAGTTCATAAAGATATATACATATCAATTTACTTCTCTGGCTAAAACTTCTGTTTGCTGAAATGTCACCTGAGAGATAGTTAGCCTAATCACTCACTCTTTACATATTTTCCAGGCTTGAGTTCTATAGGCAACTACATCATATGTGAGTGTGAGTTTGTGTGTGTGTGTGTGTGTGCGCGCACGTACATGTGCTAGAGTGTGTGTGTGTGTGTGTGTAAATTTATATAGAGACTTTAAACAGCCATCCAGTAGGGCTTTATGTTTAGCTCAAGACTTATTTGACAGGATCTTGAATTTTTTAGACACAGCATGAGATTTATCCCATGCTAATAATTCTTCCATAAGAACATTTATATTTTCTCAAATACTCTATTTTAATATTTAATATTCATTAATACCTATTAACTAATCGTTGCAACTCTTTATTTTTATTATCATAGTATAATGTCAAATAAGATTCTTCCCAATATTATATGCATAGTTGCCTCCATCTTTCTAATAAAATGCATAGTTTTATTTATCATCAGGACACACCTCACTAAAAAATGGAAGATGAGAGGTTTTTTAATGCTACCCTGGAATCATACAAATTTCACACCCTGCACATAGTGCAGACTGAACAACCTATACATGTGAATCCTTTTTAAGAGGCTTTTACAGGCATTAATAAATGCAATATTTCCATTATTTTCAAATGTGTGACAGCTTCCAAATAAGCAATTTTTTTCCTATTTTCATGTCTTCTAATTGACAACAGTCTGGCAGATTAGAAAATGTCATTCACATTGTACCAGGAGTTTATCCTCTCTCTCCCTTCATATATATGCCAAGGACACACACACACATATACATATATATATATATGATTAAACATCTAATATATATGAATAAGGCCCTTGTGGCCATTAATCAGTGAATTACCTACTATCAATCCAATCCCAGGTGTATTCTGAGACCTTATCCATAATACCTTTCACTTCTTGGCAGGCCCTAGAAGCAAATCCTTAGCCCTGGATTTTGATGTGGTAATTTATTTGGGAAGTGACTGGTAGCTGAAAGCAGAAGTGAAGAAATTTTAAGAGTATGAGACAAAGTACACGGGTTATTGCTCTGTGCAACAACTAAACCCCATGGGTAACTTCTAAGTCACCTTGTAGTGCATATCCCTGAATATCCCCTACTATGAGAAAGTGAAGCATCTCACCCTCCATTGTCTATTATAGTGATTGAAAAATATCTCCCACATGCATTTTTCTGGATCTATGAATTGAATAAACATTGTGTGGGTTTAGAGACAGAGAAAATGGAGATTATAAGGTTCAATGTTGTTAAACTCAGTTGCTAAAGTGAACTGAGGAAATATTTTTGCATTATTTCAAATATCTACTACAATGCCCTAGAACTTATATGCAGTATTTCTAAACTTTCAAGGTACCAATATCCCTCATTTTCATCACTTTCCTCAAGGGAAAAAAATAAGGAGTTACCTAAAATCCCTTATTAAGTTATTATAAATTTCTGCTAATTGGAAACAATATAGTTGTTTAGATTGCTAGTTCAAGAGATTCCGTGAACTATAGGAGTGGAGTTCATGGGGTTTTAAAATTTTCATTGTATAAAAGTTAAGTGAGAGAAAGGGAAGAGTTTTTAAACACCATAGTGCTAACAGACATAATGCAGCTATTCAGAAACACGATGCTTACTTTGCCTGGTTAGTCAGGCTATGGACAGACAATCCAGGCATAGGCAGCCAAGCCAAGGAGGTTCAGATACACTCTAGCTCTGGCCACTGTGATCAGACTGCTGTGGGCAGTTGATTCTCCCCACCAGAAGGCACACAGTCGTAAGTGTTGGTGCCTGTGATGTCACTGCTGCCATAGTTGCCAGCAGCCAGGCTTACTGTGCAGCCCAGTAAGCCTGTGGACTTCAGCCTGCTTATCCAGCCTATGAGCAGCACTGGCAGCCACACACCCTGATGACCACAAGATGCAAGCAAGCATACAGAGACAAGTCAACACCCATCATTCAAAGTTTGTAGACAGCACACCCCAGGGAAAAGTAATTTTTCCCCGGGTATCCAGGAGCTGTTCCAGGCTAGCCACAGCTCTTCAATGCTCTCCTCCTGCTAGGTACTCATTGACACATCAAGCAGTTCAGATAAAGCAGTGCCTTCTAGCCGAGTGTTCATGGCTAGGTGGGCACAGTGGATGTGTTCAGTAAAGAAGATAGTACAGCAGTTCCTCAGTCCCTCTGCTCACATATACTCTGGCTCCTAGGATCAGGTTGTCAATCAATATAGCCACCAGAGAAGCAGCTGCAGCAGCAAATAGCCGATTCTGGAAAGACCACCAGTAGCTGGAGTCTAGGGGACTTTCCAGATGTAGAGTGAAGCGGATTGTAAGAGGAGCCTTGGTAACCCAGGCTGGAGAAGAGAACCCAGAGGCTGAGGAAAGGGGTCCAGGGAGAAGGCAGTGGAGCAGGCTCAGGAGAGCCAGATGCTGCAGAAAGCAACAGGGACACATGGGGTGAAGGACAGATCCTTACCTCACCCCCACTTACCTGCCCGACACTGTCACAACAGTGCAGTGTATGTGCAAGCAGAGAATGAATTCTGACGCTACACCTTAAAGCAGGACTCAGTTGTTAAGTTGAGCATGAGAACTCAATATGAGAAGCTTCATATGACAATGCAAGAGCTACGTCCATCTGGACCAGGACACATGAAAACACCACATCCTGCCAAAGGTGATGGAGGAATGGTTCCATGGGAAAGAGCACCCAGGGGGAGTAACTGAAATCTTTCTTGTTTAAAACAAGCCTCCAAGGAGCAGTGTGAGTGGCACAGTACCTAGTGTGCCCAGAGTTGTGTCTCCAGCAGTGGTGGGAGGATCTACAACATTCTATGGAATCTATCCATCTGCTACCCCACCGAAGCAGCAAAGTAGGCTGCCCTAAACTAGAACAATGGATCAATCAAATGAGGAAATGTGCAGCACTGAGGCAAAGACTCAGTGATTCAATCAATGCTATGAAATTGGAACAGCATCTAGCTTTGGAGGAACAATGGATGTTGGGTCATTGGGGTCTTTTGAAGAAGAGGAGGATGAAGGTGACCTGGTCAAATGAACCAAGAACACTCCAAGGAACTCAGAGACTGGCTGCATTTGACATAGAAATGCTTGAGAGCTGCATGATCAATGAATTTATTCTTCAAACAAGCATCAACAATAAAAACATTTTAAATGGGCAAGTCCATGTTTATAATGTTGGTCAAACGTTCTGAATATTCCTTATTTATGCTTCCAAACATTTCATCAATTAAGAAAAGCAGTGAAAAACATTAAATGGTAAAATGCTGAGGGATTTCCTTTATTTATAAAGTTGATAGTTTAAAACTTAATTGGAGGTGGAAAAGATATCTCAGTGGTAAGAGAAACTGATGCAAAACCCTGACTACCTGTGGTCAGATTCCCTGAAACAAACAAACATAGGCAAACACAATCAGCCCAAAAATCTGTAATCCCAATGTGTCTACAGTACTGGGAGGCGGAATTTGGAGAATTCCAAAGCTCATGGGCCAGTGAGGCAGCATTCACAGTGGCAAATAACTAAGGAAATCCTGTCTCAAAAAGGTGGAAGTCAAGGAACAACACCTCAATGATGTCCACTGACCTCAAAATCCAACCAGTGCCCCCCTACACCCTTGATGGAACCGTTGGAGCTCACTCAGTATCAGTGTGGAGTCCAAGGATCACTGACCTAAAATAAAAATCTAGCTCCCCTCCACCCCATGAAATGGATGGAAAAAAAAAAAAGATCACCTAATGTCACAGATGTGTAAACCAACTCCACATATTCATAAAAACTTCTTTAAAATACAAAAGGCAGAAGCAACTGTGCAGCTCCTCTGTTCTGCACCATAAAACAAAGCAAACAAGATGCATACAAACTACCATATGGTTGACTTATAGATATAACAATCTATTGATCAGTATGGAAAGGCCAGAAATAGGAAAAGCATATTTAGGCACCTGTTCTATTGCATGAGTGGCAAACATGAGCAATCAATGGGCCATAAAATATTTAAGATATGATGTTTGGATGACTAAGCTTTTATAACATAATGGCAATAGATTTCTATGCCAGACTTCACTGGAAGGTAATGTTTATATAGTTAAACATTGGGGTTTACAGAAAAATAATGTACACATCGGTTTTGTTTGGCATCAGAGAAGCAAAATTTTATCTAAGATTTGATTGAGTAAAAAGTAATCTTTTATGTATGAGATTCTACAAAGAAACCACAAATAAAATAGGGAGCCTATGGAATGGGAACAAACATTTACCAATCAATCATATATATGATATAAAGCTAATTTCCAAAGTACACAAGGAAGCCAAACAATCTGATTGCCAAAAAATCCAATAACTCTATAAATATGGGTCAAAAACATAACTATACATTTATATTAGACATTCATATGTTATTTTAAACATATTTTGAAAGGAAGAAGTGAAGGGTATACTTGGAATTTATAAAAACATTGGATATAACTGTTTTCTGTTATAACCTTAATCATAAAATCTTGAGCTTACGTAGGTGATGGTAAAATGAGTGTATGTTTTTTTTAAGTAGCTTATTCACAGAGAACAACATCTAACAATCTTGTATAATTAGACAAAAGATCTAACAAAAGATAATGAAAACATTCAGGGTAAAATGTCGACAACTTCCTTTATAAAATAATTTTGTCATAATAACAAAGTAACATTTCATTCAGAACAAGAAAGAAAATAGGGTTTTCCAAATAAGTTGTTGATAAAGTCATTGTGTTTCAGATCTTAACGTTGTGACAGGAGGCTGTAGATTTTGGGATGTAGCTGAAGTTTAAAAAATAAGAACAGAGGCATTATGGAAAATATAGAATATTGTTGCAGCTGGAAGCTGCAGAGAGCTTAGTACCCTGTAAAGGAGTTTTATAAATCATAATGTCTTGATAGTTCTCACTCACTGTGCATTATAGTCACCTTTAGGCTGTGCAGAACATTCACTCACAAGGTTTCTTTCTCCATTGTGAGATCCTCTTATTGTAATCTGGGCAAAGTTGAAATTCAAGCAAACATGACCTGCTATCCACCAAGTTTTGTGAACTGGTTCTGTAGGCAGTCTTCTCAAATGTCAGTGTTCATCAGCCCCTTGTGAATTTGTTAAAGCTTACATTATTGTATGGCTCCACTCTTGCTAAGACAGCATCCATGAGTAGAGGCCTAGAAATTGAATTTTCCAATGAATCTTATCTGATTGACCTAGGGTGAAAGAAACCACTGCCATGGGACACTGATGTGCTACCAATTCTGGAGGCACAGTTTCCCCAGAGGATTCTACTTAAAATATTTATCAACATAGAGATGTGGTGCCCGACACTGACCCTCTTTCCTAACACCTTCCCAGGTTTAAGCTTAATTTTAGTTCTTAATTTAATTTTCAGTAAAACAACTGTGTATTTTAAAGCACTTTTTATGTTGCTTTGTTATAAAGTAAATGGGATGCCATAACTGAAAGTGATTCGTACCTGAGAAGAGCAGTATTTATGAATATTTGTGTTTCTAACTTATTCTGCTAAATATGATCTCAGGCTCAGAAACAATTCCTGTGTGGTCTAAGTTGGCAAATTATATATATATATATATATATATATATATATATATATATATATATATATATATATATATATATATATATAGAGAGAGAGAGAGAGAGAGAGAGAGAGGAGAGAGAGAGGAGAGAGAGAGAAAAAAGAGGAAAAACAAAAATCATAGAACTTCAATACATTTGAAAAATAGTTATTTGATGTGTCTGTTCCTATAACTGAAGGTTTGTGTTTCCATTCTAGTGAACAGCAGAATTTAATAATTGTGTGCCCTGTATGCCTATTTCCCTGGTGTGCAGATGAACTTCAGTTCAAAACATTGCAGACCCTAAGTGTGCTGAGTAACATTGGAATTGTTTCAACAGGTCCCAAGTGAAAAACACATTGATAGAAAACCAGAATGAGTCGCCTTCTGTAGTCATTACAGAGAGTTCAATGGACAAAAATGTGGCAGAGATCAGCTTTTGAAATATTGTGTACTGAATAAAAGCAATTTTCTTTGATAAATGGATGAATGTAATTATGGAGCAAAATAAGTACTTTCTTCTGAAAACCCCTCCCAGCAAATGGGAAGTTCGGGTGAATTCTTACAAAATATGTCAGCTGGAAATGGTCAGAGTATAAGGTTATCTTACTTTATTCAATATTCTAAAATAAAAAGTAAAACTAAGTTAGCTCCTAGAAACTTCCTCAAATTACATTGTATGAGAATGCTAAAAATGAAAGACAAAAGAAAGAAAGAAAGAAAGAAAGAAAGAAAGAAAGAAAGAAAGAAAGAAAGAAAGAAAGAAAGAAAGAAAGGAGAAAGAAAGAAAGAAAGAAAGAAAGAAAGAAAGAAAGATTAACACCACAACAATAAAATAAACTGCTTTGGTATTTACAATGAACAGATAATATATAGCTTTAAATGTATGTCTTCCTTCAATTACAAAAATCCATCTGTCAGAGCTCTTATGTGTTTTATAAGCATTTTCCTGTGTGTCTTGAGAATGTGGGTGTGGAGGCAGCTCTCTGAGCAAGAGAGTTTGAAATCTTCAAAGAGCTGGAGGTATTCAGTGGAAACAGGCCAGCTCTATATTTTTTCACAGAGTAACTGCTGACATAGGCATGGATATTCATTTTCTTATAATTTCTATAATCTACAGTTTGAAATATATGTTGATGGATATTTATCAATTTACCGTTAAAGTGCCAGGATCGAACCCAAGGCTTTGTGCTTGCTAGGCAAGTGCTCTACCACTGAGAATACATCCCCAGGCCCTTTTGAATATTCAGCTTTATTTGCCATTGAGTGAATATATATCCATGAGGAAAGAGGATAAGTAGAAGTCAAATACGAACCCAGGTCTCATGGGTAAGCCTAATTCCAGTTGCAAGCAGACCTTATCAGAAAACAGCACCTTTCAAAATAAGGAACGTCACTTTGAGTTAGAAAAGGTAAGAAAGTTGATGGCCTGGATCCAATACTTTTAGGCAGAAAACATCAGATGAGCTCTAGGGACAGAGGAGGACAAGCTTGCTGGAACTCAAACCATCCTACAGCCTCAGATGTGAGTGAACTCAAGTGGATAAAATCAGTATAGGTTGAGTAACTATTGGCAACTGTTTCTAGGAGAAATAAGCTAAATAATTATGACAAATTAAAATGTTGAACGAGATACATTTGTTAAAATAGAGTCTTATTTTTTTTTTAATTCTTCCCTTCTATAATGAAGAAACCATGTAGATTTCCATTAATACTCATGCAATGACATCTTGAAAGTACTCCTTGTTTATTTTCCTTACCAAGAATCATCAGCAGTCAGTACAATTTTCGCCCTGTTTCCAAAGTTTATCTTATGAAGGGTGCAGAGTTGTCTTTCTTTAGCAACATAAAACAAACACTTGAAATTTTCTGAATACATTCTGAGTGTACTGTCATTTCCAAAGTCTTTCTGAGCTTGTTATTTTCAGAGAAGAGAGTCAAAACAGGCAGCAATGCAACCTCACATTTCTCTTTCTGATTGAGTTAGACTAGCAGACTATTGTGTATTGGATCACAAATATTTTTTTTTTCTGTGCAGTGTCACTTTCTCTGAGGTCCTTTCTAATGTCATATCCTTGCTTTTTGCTATATATTGTCATAAGAAATAGCGATGAAGAAATGTGTTTGTCATTCACCACAATGTTATTGTAAGGGGAATGATAAAGTGTGTTTCTTATGGACGATTCAAGGTAACAATTTTTCAGGAGTTTTTTTTTTTTTGGAAGCAACATTTTTAAAATAAGTAACATGTTTTCTTCAGAATAATATCTTATATAACTTTGCTGAAGAGATAGAGCTAAATGTCCAAGAGAAGTGTCTAGAAACTGGTTCTCCAGTTTAAATCCTAGATGTGATATAAAAATGAGTTTTCATGGTTATTTTCTCTTAATTTTCTTTAAGCCATAAAATCAACTTGTTCCCCTATGTGTTGGAAATGAGCCTATGGTCTGAGAATGACCAAATAATCCAAGGAGATTGACTAGGCAGTGTTTACTTCTGCAGACAGATTAGCACCCACAGCAGAAAGTCTGCTCTGTGTGTGTGTGTGTGTGTGTGTGTGTGTGTGTGTGTGTGTGTGTGTGTGTGTGTGTTCTAAGGAGAGGGTCCTGTTTCCCCCTATGATTACTCAGAGCTCAACCTTGCACGCTTTCACTGTTTCTAGGAATGGAAACTTTAGGGACATTTTACCAAACACAAAAATAAAATCTTTGGTTTCAAGGATTGTTGAAGATTTAGGGCTCACAGATACATAACTAAGGGAATGGGACTTCCCTCGGAAGGGCATCTTTCTTGAATTGAGTTTCTCTCATTTTAACCCTAAATCTGGAGAAAAAAAAATAAAAGCACCTCTCTCTCCCTCTCTTCCCTTGTCTTTCTCACACATATAAGTGTGCTTGCTATTTAAAAGCAAATAAACTTCTGGCTTTAAAAGATAATACCCTGTAAGTTTCTTGAGTTTTCTTCCCAGTTAAGATCAACTGCCATTATACTTCTACAGTTAATCATTAGTGTTTAGGATATTATACTTCCTCTTCTGCTTTACCCACAATATTCCTCACAATGTCAACAAATTTGATTTAGATAGTTTGCTTGATGTATTTTAAAATCAAAATCAATATATTAATGAATCACTAGCCGCTTTATATTAAAACTCTTGATTTCAAGAAGAGGTGATATTATTGAAATTCAATCACCTACATGAATTGTACCTGCAATATCTATATCATGTTAGGATGCACACATGGGTTTGTAAAAAAATTAAGCTAATGGATTAGTGGTCTTACCCCCACTTTTTAAAATTTGCCTAGTGGATAATATCATAGGTCATTGATTGTTTTTTTCTCTTTGGACATCAGAGATCTTCCTTTCATTTTATGTATTGGTTGTGAACAGAACAATAAACACAGATCTTATACTAATTTAATAAACAAAACATTTAATAAGTCTATACATCAAGAGCAACCATTATTTCTGGAATAAAACTTTTATTTTTTATAGAGATAATGAAATTAAAAGAAACTGCTGCAGGAAGCATAAGGTAGTTTCACTTTGGAATATGTTACAGATATAACTAAGTTTTTATGCTCATATCTTTACTCAAATTTTATATGAATGATTTTTAAAAAAATATTTATTTGAAACGAGAGAGAAAGAAAGAGAGAAAGAGAGAGAGAGAGAGAGAGAGAGAGAGAGAGAGAGAGAGAGAGAGAGAGAGAGAAATTGGAAAAGCAGGACTGCCAGTCACTACAAACAAACTCCAGATACTTGACGTACTACTTTGTGCATCTGGTCCCATGTGGATACTGGAGAAACAAATTCTGATCCTTGGGCTTTGTAGACAAGTGCCTTAACTACTTAGCCATTTCTCCAGCTCTATATCAACATTTCTATAAGACCTATGAAATTGATTTTCTAAACTTTAATCATAATTTAACACAATTAGTATTATACATTATAGTAAGCATCCAGTCGAGATTATGAAATAATGTAGAATATTGAGGTGAATTCTAAATTTGGAATTTTTTTAAATGACTATCCTTTAGTCTGAGATTATGTTCTTAGTTTTTTAAAATATTTTATGTATTCATTTTCAAGCAGAGAGAGAGAGAAAGAGAGAGAGAGAGCACGAAGGCCACCACCTTGTGGTTCTGGCTTATGTGGGACCTGGGGAATTGAACCCAGGGCCTTTAGGCACTTGAGACAAGTGCCTTTAGCGCTGATCCATGTCTCCAGCCCTAGAAAATTTGTAATTTATTTTTTTCAAGTTATGAAGCCATATTTACTTTACCTTAAAATATGGCATCATAGATGTTATTATCATCATCAGTTATTCTCAGCAGACATTTATCAAGCACATTAACTGTGAAAGAAACTTGGCAAAAGTACTAGGCCTGATGATAAAATAGAAAAGCCAGTAAAGCAATTAGCATTTCAATCGCCCTAAGGCCTGTGTGCATATGCCAGATGGACCCCAAAGAACATCCACAGCCCACCTGACAGTTCATAATGGATTCTTTATTATGCCCAGGCCTTCTTCCATTGACCAAGCTTTTCCTTAAGCCAGGTTTGTATTAAAGATTCCTGAAGCCAGCCAGAGTAAAAAATAGGCTACAGGCTGAAATAAATCAGGAATCTTGGTAATTTGTTTAACCCTACATTGACAAATACAATTCAGTCTCTTACTCTATTTATGGTTTCTTAATGTCTTATGCTGCTTAGCAAAAATCACCTCCATGCTTCAAATTCAGTGCTTGAAATAATCATCTTTTACGCCTTTCTTCCTCCCTTTGGCTTTCATTATAATCATCTGTAATTTCTAAGTTTTCCTTCCTCTGATATCTTTCCTTTCCCTTGAAAATTCATATCTAAGAAAACATCAAAAAGTATAATTTCCACTGCATATGTCTGTAGCTAGCATTCATATATTCTCTTTTTCTTCTCTTTTATTAGTTTTTGCTCATATTGTTTCTTTACTATATTCTGGTCCCCTTCTTGAGCCACATCTGTCAACAGAACTATCATGCTTCAAGGTCCTATGTTCAATAATGTTCACATATTTTGCATTTCCAAGTCTACTGTCCTTTCTCATTCGTACTTGTTTGTACACATGCTAGTATTTCTCTTCAGGGCAAGATCATAACTCAATTATGAACTCTTGAATCTATTTCCTGTCTTTCATGCTACAGTTTATGTGTCACTGTTGGAAACACGTAAAACACAACACCAGCACAAATACCCTTGCTACATTGGGACCTCTGTTGTTCACGTTTTTGTATACACACACAATACACACACACAGGCACTCTTCCTTTGATGTTTATTTCTTTATCAAAGACACTGATTTTCATTTAAAAAATGGGTTTACTTCCTCATAACGCTAAATATATTGAAAGGTGAATTCATGACTCATTAATATTCATGTCTACAGATTTCAGTTCCTTTCTTTAATTGCCTGGTCAATTTGGGGGGATACTTTTAAGTATAAGTCTTTTGATCTTATAACACAGAATCTTTTTAAGGCTTATTTTTGATGCATAGCTCTTTACTACTTGACATAACCTTTGAGATCCTTCATTATGTGCAATGATATCATCACCCTGCTCTCTCCTTGCACATCTGAAACATTCCCATCAGCATGTGCCATCTGAAACATGCTTGCCGGCCACTGTCTCATTCATCTTTGTATTGTCAACATTCAGAAAGTTGCTTGGAAAATAGAAGCACTAAATACACATGTTAAAAAAGAAATAAAAGTCTGAAATATGAACTTGTGTCAGGCTGCACTGTGACACATGCGAACATACTGGAGCTATGACACTCTATCTCTACTTTCAAACTGACAATACACCACTTCTAAGGAATTGAAATTTTGACAACATAAGAAATTTTACAATAGAATAGTAAGGTAATGAAAAAAAAAACAAGGGATAAATCATGGATTGAGAAATATTTATTTTGAGAAAGATTTGAAGTTTCCTGATAATTCAAGACAACTTGCTGTACTTTTAAAAGTTATATTGCCTTTTAGCCTAAAAAAAAATCTGTCTCTGTTTTCTTGGTTAACATGATATAGATAGAAGTAAATTTATGCATTATTTATTGTGATAAGAAAAAGGCAAGATTTTGCATGGTTTAGTTTCAATATACAATGTTACATTTCTGTGTAACAATAGTTATGATATTGGGATGTTGTTTTACTACACAATCATATATATATATATATATATATATATATATATATATATATTTCATTCAAATTCACTTCAGTGACCTTCTTTGCTGACCTGAATCTCTTCCACTCTTGTGAAATGTTTTTATTTTTTTTTTCTATTCAGACCCCCACTTTTTGAAACAAAGCACACTTTATATTCTCCTACTGATATAAGAAACTTAGGTATTAGTGTTATTATCATAGCATATTTCAGAATCTTTGGTCATATTATGATTACTTCTGAATAATAATGATGTATTTTTTCAGAGATATAGCATCAAAGAAAGAAAGGATTGTCACTCTAAATATTTGACGCTACGGTGTCATGTTTAGTTAGTCACATGAATACTGTGTAGCGGTTATCTTCATGTTTCTAGGAGAAAACAGCAACCAGAACACAACTTAAGGAAGTAAAATTTTATATCACCTTACAATTTGAAGGAAACTTTCCTCAAGGTTGGAACAGAATGGCTTAAGCAAGAAGCTGATTCGCATCATCATACATCAGCAGAGAGAGAGAAAGAGTGAGCTAACAGTGGCAAGTGGGCTGGACTGTGAAATCTCAAAGCCTGCCCCAAGTGATATAACTTCTCCAACAAGGCTCTACTTCTCAAAGGCTCCAACAACTGGGAATTGAAGATGAGGCTTGATCATGAGGCTATGGGGAACATTTTACATGCAAACCAAAACAAGCACTTTATCAATTCGAAAACTGTCGCCCTGTACATCATATATTTAAGATGTTCAAACAAATTTGAAAAAATAAATAGGTAGAACCATGATTGATTATAAAAAAGTACATGGTCAGTTTATTCAATGTAGAATAGTTGGCAGAATAAGCAAAGTGCTATAAAAGTCTAAGGAAAATTAGAGATAATTCAGAAGATAATTCTGATTCAACATAATTCTTTTTGAACTAATGATTAAATTTCAACATGTTTATTTTCTAATTTTAATACTATTCCTGATTTCATTCCACTGTGGCCAGAAAAAAAATCATCTTTGTTTGATTTCTCTCTTCTCGGTGAAGGCATGTGACTATTCCCTACCATGAGCTCTACTGGAGAATATTCCTTGTGGCTGAGTGGAACATTCTGTAATATGTTGTCACTATTTGTGAACCTACATTTGTTGATTCCTTGGGATGCTTACTAGTCATTGTCATTCTGACCTATGTGCTTTGACTTTGCTATGCTGCTGTTAGAGGGATGCCTCCCATTTCCTATGTATGGTCTCTATCCCAGCAGCAGGTTCAGTTCTTGGGCTCCAACCAGGAGAATTCAGATGGAAAATGGTAGAGAAAACCACCCAGGGTTTAAGTAGAGCAACAGTATCCTCTTCAGAAGCCCAGCCAACAGCAATGGCCCTGATCAATCCTTGTAGACACGGAGCTTACAGTTCACTTCTGTCTCCTGCTGCTTCCTGTGTTCTTCCTCTGAATGGTATCTTCCAGGAAAGGGGCATGGTAATACCATTCTACCAGGTATTCATTCTAAGAAAATGTGTAATATACAAGATTATATATATATATATATATATATATATATATATATATGTGTGTGTGTATTATGAGGTACAAGACTATATAGCTATAGCTATATAATCTATATATATATTTATATATGTGATATATACTAAATAATTATAATATATATTTATGTATAAGATTCACATATGTATATGATACAAGTATATATATGTATACATATATATATATATATATATATATATATATATGTGCCTCTATATTTCAAAAGTACAGTACAGGAGAGGATCATAGCAATGGGCACACGCTCCTGCACCCCAGGAGATGAATTCCCAGAAGTCAGATCGAGCTGTCCCAGCTAGAGTCAACCAACATATATCATTGTTCTTCCCATCCACTTTTTTTGACCACCGCGGCCATCGTTGTATAAGGATAGTGAACTGGCCTTACTGGAGCAATGATTACCATGTATTTTTTATGTCCTGTTTTGTATGCCCATTGGTCAGTCTAATCAGGAGCTTACCTTCTGCCTAACAGAGACACAGCTATGGATTTAACTGAGGAAGAAAGATGCACCCTGAATGTGGATGGCACCATCCCATGGGCTGGAGTGCCAGAGACTAAATAAACAGATGAAAGACAGCTAAACACCAGAATTCACAGCTCTCTGCTTCTTGACTATGGATGCAATGTGACTAGTTGCCTCACACATCTACCACCAAGATAGGCTGTGCCTTCAAACTGTGGGCCAATATAAATCCTTCTTTCATCAAAGCCTGGTTATGACAGGGTTTTCATCACAACAGTAAGATGAGTATAGTACTGATTTGATTTTATTCATCAGATTTTTTTCCTATATATTACTTATTCAGGGCTCTCTAGAGATACTAATGGGATAGATGGATGGACATACAAACATAAACAGGTAGACTGAGTTAGAGATCTACGAACAAGAATTTGTTGATGGAATTGACCCTATGTAAAGGCTGAGAAACCTCATAATATGTCAGTTTTAAGCTAGAGAGCTGGAGAAGTTAGTAGTAGAAAATCTCAGTCCAACTCCAAAGTTCTGAGAATCATGATAGCTGCAACCGTGGGCCTCAAGCCATAAAACAGAGTTCTGATTATAAAGGGCAACAGAAGAAAGGTGTCCTAGATTCCAGAGAGAAGAAAGAAAGAGAAAGAGCTAGACAAGTGAAAAAGTCGAGAAATTGAGGCGATAGAGAATTAAACCCCCTTTCCTCGTTTGCATTGTATATCATTCTGGGCCCTCACATGGTGAGAAGGTCTACTGAGGATACATCTTCTCCTGTAAGTCTACTAACCTGCATGACAGTCTCCTAACAGTCACCCTGAGAAATACCTTACCAGACACACCTGTGGTATTTCAATCACTCTAACCTGAAATAAAGCCACTTGGGTTTTTCCATGAGCAGAAGAGAGAAGAAATGGACATCTCTTGAAGTTCTGAGAATAAACAATAGCTCATGAGCAACCTAAGTATCTCTTGGTCCAACATGATATCAAAGCAGGTGCACAGAACATGGATATATTTTTCTAGATTTATAATTTATTCCTTTCAGTATAAATAGCATTGTTATACAGAAAAGGGATTCACTTTCATATAGTAGCCTTCCATATTCCAACCTTGCCTGAATTCCTTATTGGTGATTCCTTATTCTAAGAAGTTTTTGATTGATGTGGATTCTTTTGTCTTTCCTACAAAGTTGCTCATAGAAACCATGGAAGAAAGCCATGTTAGTTCTTCCTTCTGTGGCTCTATGCCTGGCAGTGCCCTTTCTTGTCTCACTCACAGCAGAGCATAAATAGAAAGGGGTGTTGAAAGGAGACATTGTGAGATTATTCCTGATCTTAGTGGGAAACTGTTGAGTGTCACATTGTTATGAATAATGATCACAATCGATTAATATGCTCTTTTCATTTTTTTCTATTAAGTTGAAAATGTTCCTTTCAATTTCTACTTTACTGACAATTCTTGTATTGAATTAACTGGGGATTTTGTCAAATGTTCTTTTTGTATCTCCACAACCGATCATGTGGACTTTTGCTGTTCATGTGGATACAATGGATTAATTTAATTGATTTTAAATTTTGAATCTAGATATTAACATTGGGGCAAACCGATTTTCATTGTTAGTGTAATATTTTTATACTTTGTTAGATTAGGTTGGAAAGTGTTTCATTGAGAAAAAAATTTAAATATTTTTATTTTTTTATTTTTTAATAAATTATATCTCATTTATCCATATTTAGATACACTGAATGTTTTTGCTCTTATTTTTCATTTAAACTATATTTGGTACATAGTAGGGAGTGAATCCAAGACTTTGTGTATACCAAGCACATTATACTCTATGACAAGATAGTATTTTATAAAGTTATATATATCATGGGCTTGAAATATGTGTAAGAGGGACATGCTTGCCTCATATATGTGAAGCCCTAAATTCAATCCTAAACACCATGAAAAAAATTGACATCATTTAATTTAATTGAAGAAACCTTTCCATGTTATTTCAAATGCAAATCAACATATGCTCCTATTGAAAGAACAAATCAATATTAAATCTTTGTAAATTATCTTTTATCATACCTTGGAAATCAAATTATTGCTACACATTCCTTTGTTTATATTCAGATTCTGATTGTTGACTCCTGATGATTAGAATGGTGCCTCACCTGGTAGACTTTTGGTTACATAGTTTTCATTGAAAATGTTTCTGAGGCTGTGTTAAAGGCCTTTGCTTACAAAGTCTGTTGTCTCGTGTTCAGTTTCCAGTACCTAGGTAAAGACAGTTGCACAAAAGGGTGCATGCATCTGGAGTCCATTACAATGGCTGAATCCCCTGGCATCCGCTTATTCTCTCTCTCTCCCCACCTCTCTCTCTTTCAAAACAGATATTTTATAAAAGACCCATATAAAAATTTCTGAACTAAGAAGCACTCTGTTCTGCTCACTTGTGGTATCTTTCAGTGAACATCCATCCAACCTTTCCAGGTGTGACTCTGCCTTGCCACAGTTATCCCCCATAACTGTTTAATTATTAGATCATATTTTGCCCATTTACCTTATAACACCTGCCCTTTGATATTAATTCCTGACCTTTCCCAAAGGCTAAATGCCACAATCAATGACTGCTTAGATTTACTTTCTCATCAACCTTTCTATGAAGCAGGTTGTCATTTTATCTTCTCTTGTCCCATCATGCCATATTCTGTCATGATATGAAACTTGAAACTTAAATAATAAAAACAAGAATTGATAACAACATGAAAGTAGTGAAAATACACTTAAAATACAGTGTGTGGGATAGATATGTAAGAATATTAAGAAATGGGCACTAAGATATCAAGATTTAAGAGAAAAAATGACTCACCAGAAAATATCAACAAGAAATTTTGTAAATATTAGTGATATATCAATTAGCCTAGGGTATAGTTGTAAAATGTAAAACAAATTAACCATAACAGAAAATTCAGTAAGATGAATAATGTGAAAATAAGAGAGAAAACATGTCATGCTTGGATATGTGTTTCAGGGAGTGGTTTTGCTCTTCACTCTATTTATTAGCTTGCAGTTTCTCTCTTTGGGACTCAATAAGCCTGAATTGTGTATGCACTAAAAAAAGTCTCATTTATTTGTGGTTTTAAATGGGTTCCTATCTGTAATGAACTTAGAACAAGTCTGACATAACTATATACATGGTGGTGGACTTGAAAATGGACCACACACCTTTTTATGAGGCTGCCTTTAATAAATAACTTCAAGCTTCAACGTCATTCTTTTCAGAGATCACTTTAGCTATGGAGACTTGTCATGATACATGTTTTCTTACTTGTCTCATGATCTTGAAAAATTAGGCTTTCAGGTGACAAGGAGTAAGTAAACCAAAGATGACTTATTCAGAAAAATGGGATCAAGCCCCAGAGTGTCAGGGAAAACATGCTGGCAATTTTAGAGGGTATTCCAAACAGAAAACAAAACAAACAAAAAAAAAAGGAGAAAGGAAAAGTCATAGTGTTTGAGTTAGAATGCAACAAAGCAGGAAGTTTTCCATTGAAGACCTGTAAGCAACAGCACTGAGAGACTTGTGTGGAGTATAATACACTATTCCCTTAAGAGGATAACTCTCACACGTTCCTAGCATGTCTTTAGGTGAGGGGTTTGAGAAGTAGTCCAATCCCATTGAGTGATTGGCAGACTCCATTATAGGGGCCCATAACTCTGATGCTACCATCATCCTCTCTTCCATGTGGTATTTTAAATCATACAGAAGGGCGATTGTGACATTTCCTGATCTATCTTACCAGGGAGGCAGGGTGTTGAGTCCCTCCTTCCATGACCATGAAACCTACAAATGTCAGCTTATCTATAAACATTACACTCCATTTATATTCCATTAATGACATAGTATGTTCAAGGACTGACCAAGAGCTAAACACTAGATCACTACACATCTTTTATGGGCTATGCTAGCTCCAAAGATTCCCTAGGGCAGGCTGAGTCTTTAGGTGCAAGCTTGCCTCCTTCATGCCTTTTCAGAAGTGAGGGTTCTAAGCTGTCTCTGCCCACTGTAGACATATCCAGGACTAAACTTTGAAATTGTAACAGATTATGGTAAACTTTGTGTTTTAGTTGGATTAATTAGCAGAGTTTGATAAGAAGTAGTAGCATTTTTTTCTCAATGGTTTATATCTAATGACTATCAAACAAAGGTGTTCCTATGAACCAAAAATTTTCCAATGAACTTTTTGACAAGGATAGTAAGCATATCAACTTATAGAGAGTTTGCATAGTAAATAAAACCTCCTCATGACAAACTAACTCCTAAAAGCTGAGATTTATGGGGATGAGTAAACTTCTAAGATACTCCTTGGAATTTAGCCAATAAAAAATAACTTAAAATGATATAAACAATAACCATCCAAGACCTTTTCTTTTGTGTTCCTTTTGTTTTTATTTCTACTGTAATTACTCCAAACCTGTGTTGATTCAGAGGTGGCTAAGGAATAAATCCTGCCTTGGTTCCTATGATTTTATCAATAGGGACTGGTAGACGTGTGACATGGCCATTAACCATATTAGAAATGTGACATAATTTATAATGGGCAAAGATGCTAACGAGATTACTGATCAATTGTAAATACCTCTCTATATTATGCATTTTTGCTAGTTTCATTTTACTCAACTAAAATGTAAAAGGATATTAATAACAAAATTTCAAAGTTATAAAATTAGGGAGCATGTATAAAGCGGCTGGGGATATAACTCAAGGGATAAACTTGCCAAAAGCAGGTATATACAGGAGGTAGTATGATGACAGGAGTCTAATAAGTAGGTAAAAATCAATTTCCTTCACTAGATCCAACCTCTGGACTGTTAGTCTTCATTAGAAACATGATTTCCATAATTCATAATCTCTCTTTTTGCTTCATATGAACACAGAACTATGACAAAAATGTCAAAGTAGCTCCCTGTTTTGAATGGAATAACAAATGGATGTCTTCAGTAAGAAAATGTGTCTTTGTTTAAAATACCTCTTAAGTAGATCATCTTCTAAGTGTGTTTTACAGCTTGTACTAAAAATCCAGGCACAAATAGTGTATCTACACACCTCTCCTATTTTACGATGCACACACAAAAGTTCTATGTTTCTAGAGCTCTCCTGATTCCGATGGCATCCTAGCACTACACAGAGCTAAGTGACTTTCTTCAGATAGATGAGTGTCAGCTTCTCAGCTGGTGCGTCAAGTTGAGTGATGATTTAAGTATAAACCTCAGAGGTAAAGTTGCTCACATTGCCAGTTTCTTTTTCTTGATCATTTTCACAAGAAAAAGACAATGAACCAGAGAAATGACAATATGAATGAGCTTGCTTGCATATGTCTCCGGTTTGTTCCATCTCCTAATGAACCTTTTCCTCTCCTTGGTCTATCTTCTCTAAATTCATGTCAAATACCTCCTAAACAGAAGAGAGCTATCTTATAAAGATTTTTTTTTGTTGAAAATTAGGCTTTGAAGAAAAAATATGGGCATTTTCAATTGCTTTTTTTTTAAAAAAAAAAAGCAACATTCGTATGTTGAAGCTTTAATATTTTTTCTAAGTTATGCCTAAGAAAATATTCAGAAAATTCACAACTGGACAGGTTGATTAAAAATGTATCAAGTGTCTTGTTTGTGTAATATTTATTTCAGGTAAATTTAGCTGTGTTTAAGGAGCGATTAAGCAGCATAGAGGCTGTTCATCATGGGTTAAAATAATTTGAAAGGCTTAATTAATTGTTACATCAACTGATAGCCCTGTCAAATTAGCAAGTACATTCATTGATCTCAAAATTCAGCTGAGCTCAAGAGAAAGAATGACAAAATAATTTGTAGATGTGACAGAGGAGACATACAGAGATAAGTAACTTGTATGGAGGTAGAGAAGACATTATACCACCAGAAAAGATAAAACAGGATGATGGTTTCAAGGAAATATTATGTCTATATTTCTCCAAAGACAAGACCCCAGGAGCCAGACAGATATCTATCCCTCTCATGCCTTGTGATTCTGATTGTATTTTTGTACTTTGAATAATACTGTTTGTATCACACACATGATAAATAGGCAGAGTCTGTGCCAAGATCATCAAATTTCAAGATAGGAAAACAGAAATCCTCACTCTAATTTGACCTAATTACAAGGAATGGAGTGTCTTACGTTCTATGAACTACTGGTCGTCTGGCTTCTGTGCAAATCTCCATACCAGCTGCACCCCTCTTTTTATGTTAAGACTAAATGTGTGTGTTTTAACCTAGAGAAAAGAGATCCTTTCCAAACGAGAGAGATCTCTGATACCTAGGTTACATGATACCCCTCCATCACTGACCACAAGCTTTCACTGGCATAATGACTATCAAAGAAAAACAATGAACAATATTCCATCTTCCACATATATAAGTGAACATATTCATGCTTGAACTAAGTAACAGGTTACAGTACAACAGTTCCAGTCATTGCAGAGAGTGCCCAGTCTATGGAGAATACACTGCCTCCTCCAGGCAAAGGGCAAACATTTACATTGGGGATGTGACTTTTGCAGATTTTCCAATGAGCTGTGGAGTATGTGAATAGTAAACAACTTGAGCAGTAATTAGAAAGGAGAAGTGGACCACTAACCACCTCTGAGGCAGTTTCAGAAAGACAGGTCCAAATAAAACGCATGATATTTGGCACCTGTTTTGGTTCTGTCCTTTTATTATTATTTATTTGGATACATGTTCAATATGTGCAAGTTCATGGGTCTGTATGAGTACAGGTACACAGGTGCCATGGTAAGTGTGTGGCTCTCAGAGAATAGCTCTCCTGTCCGTCTTCACTGTGCCATATCATTTAAAGAAGGGTTTCCCACTCTGGATCCTCATCCTGCTGGATTTGCAGCACTAGCCACAAGCTCCTGAGAAATTGCCCTGTCTCTCCTTCAGTGCCTGCTTGTGCTTACAGAAGCCTGCCCCAGCTTCAGGTGTTTACATGGGTTCTAGGATTAAACTCGGGCACTCCAGCTGGAGTGGTAAGCACTGTATCCACTAGGCATTCTCCCTACCAAACAACTACATAAAATGACCTAACCTCACATGTCTCCTTGTCTGGTCCTTTCTTCAAATATGTTTTTGGGATTTATTTGTTGCACTCATTCTATAGCTTGCATGTAGATATCAAAAGACAAGGCCCTTGTCTTCAACCTTCTTTGAGTCAGGGCCAATTGTCGCCAGGCTAGATGTTATGATGATCTCCTGGGGATTCTCCTGTCTCTGCTTCAAATCCTGCAGCAGTGGTGTTTGGATTTTGCATACTTATGCTGTTGTATTTGGCCTTATATTGGCATTGGGGATTTGTATTCAGGTCCAACTTCCATGTCAAACACTATATGCCCTGTCATGGTTTGATCCAGGTGTCCCCCACAAACCAATGAATGTGTTCTGTTAGATCTATCCTCAGCTGATGGCAGTTAGGGAATTACAACCTCACTAGAGTTGTGTTGTTGGGGGCGGGCTTATGGGGTTATAAGCCAGCTTCCCCTTGCCAGTGTTTGGCACACCTTCCTGCCGCTGTTTGCAGTGCTGTGGCAGAGGTGATGTCCAGCCCTCTGCTCAGGCCATCGTTTTCCCTGCCAGAATGGAGTCTCCCCTCGAGTCTATAAGCCAAATAAACCCATTCTTCTACAAGCCACTTTTGTTTGGGTTCTTTCTGAGCAGCAACTAGAAAGCTGACCGCAATATGCCCCAAATCATCTCCCCAGGACCCTGGACACATTCTCCATCCAAGCTCGTGGTTGTCATGATTAACTAAGACATCTTCCTTCACCTCCAGGCTTTCTTCAGTAAAAGGTACACTCATGGCCTTCAGAATAGTCACTTATTGAATAATGTTCCATTGCACACTAATAGCTGATCCTTGAATTGACTTTTCTCCTTACTTGACTTGGTGACATTTGCTCTCACTCTGCTGTCTGGAATGATACCCCATTATGAACTACTAGCCTATAAAATGTATGGGAGACTATTTTGATTGAACTCCTGTACCAGATTATCTGAATATAGTCACACCTACTGAAATTACACACCACTAAATCAAAACTTTACTTGCAAGATCTGACTTTCAGTCAGAAGATATAATAGCCGTGGGTGAAAGGGGGCCACTTTTATTTATTGTTTTTACATCAACCGAAGGGCTGGGAAAATAATGGTTCCTTGGTTAAAGTACTTGCTGTGCAACTATGAGTGCCTGAATTTAGGTCCCCACACCTCATCTGAAATGAAAAAGTTGTAGTAGCTTCTGTAATCCCAGTTAATAGCTAGAAGTGAGGTGGAAAGAGAAGCACCCTAAGGCCTGCAAATTGATCAGGAACAGTCATGAGAGAAGGTGAAGAGAGAAGGTGAGGATTGACTAGAATATTGTTGTCTGACTTCCACAAGCATAGAATACATGTATGGCCCCCAATCTCTCTCTCTCTCTCTCTCTCTCTCTCTCTCTCTCTCTCTCTCTCTCTCTCTCTCTCACACACACACACACACACACACACACACAAACACACATACACACACTTCATATATTAAATATATTAGTTTTGAAAAATCATTGAATGAGAATACTAAACATACCTATTCTGCTTTAACGCAGACAATGAAATTTCCCTGAGATGACTAGATTAATAATTAGACTGGTTCTCATACCTTTCCTTGTCTTTGCATCATCTTACCCCACCTTCTACGAGTTGATTGTTATACCCAGTAAAGCACCTTTCTAAATTTCATGAATAAAAAATGCCTGATTCACTAATCACTAACAATATAGGCAATTAGATATTTTAAATGCAATTTATTAAATTCTTGTTCTTTGACACCTTACATCTAATTTCTGGACACCTCCAATATAATCGAAGTCCTTCTCAATGTAATGAAAGGAAGATGTTTCTTATATTAAAATGAAATATCACGATATTAAGAAGATGGAAAAACTAAAGTTCTGTGGCTTGTATTACTTTTATCAAAATTTATAGGCCTAAAGTCTCCCAAAGGAATAGTCACCCAACAGTTATTAATTCTCCATGTATTTCAGTAGTCACCGTATTTCAAGGACAAGGATTTTTTTTTAATACCATTAGTTTCAAAAGAAAGGCCATAAGATGTGTGAACTGCTGGAGTTTGACATAGCTAAGAAACTATTTTATCTACTTGAGAGAATTAATGCTGCTTTTACTTTTGAGTTAGAACTCTTGGTTTTAGTGGAAATGTTCATATCCATAACTGTAGTTATTAGCAGACTTGATAGTTGTTTAAAGCACCATATTTTAGAATCTACAGGGATGCTCTTATCTCCTCTATCCATTTCTCATGCTCCTGCTTGAGAGTCTTGCCTGAAGGACTTCTTTACACTGTGGTGAAGATAAGTTTTTATATTTCATTGGGAATGACAGTGGACCACTTTTCTTCATGAATATCTTTCCAGTGGAGCATTTTGAATTCTCTAAGGAAGAATCAAATTCTAGGAGAAATTAATGAACTTGATCCTTCTGAATTTTTGTATAAACATATCAGCTCAATGAAAACTATTTTAAAGACATGATCAATGAGCTAAAAAATGTGAGATGTTTTCAAACATTGCAGCATTTTTTCCTGGCCCTTAACAATATTTAAAGATTTAGTTAGGTCACTTAGATAACAACACATTAAATTGTAGGCTTGGAAAAATACACAGAAGGGGGATGGAAAGATGGCTCAGGAGTTAAGGCACTTGCTTCCAGTGCCTAAGGCCCCGGGATTCAATTCCTCAGTACCCAAAATGCCAGACCCACAAGTTGGTGGCCCTAGTGCTCTTCTCTCTCTCTCTCTCTCTCTCTCTCTCTCTCTCTCTCTCTCTCTCTCTCTCTCACTGGCTCTCTCTGCTTGAAATGAATAAATAAAATATTTAAAAAACATAGAAAATGAAATTCATCAATATGGATTCATTCAATTTCTTTGTTTTCAGACTATTGAATTATTGAGACAAAGTTTTGTATGTGTAACCTTTGGAATGAGTGGTTTAATAATAATTTAAATATGCTATAGTAATGCTGTATTTTGTAAGTTTTAATGAACACAATTATTATTTTATCTAACAATCATTTTAGTAAGCTGTATTAAAGAATTGTTTTGATTTTAAATTCAACAATACAATAGTTTAATTTTCTATAGCCTAGTGTCTAGTAGAGTTTGCAAAGTAAGTGATGCTTTATTATAATTCAGGCTATGATTGATTGGTATGTGGAGGATCATAATTAAAAATCCTTATTATTGGGTATCAATTTATATATAGTCTGTGTTGGGGATTTGGGCAGGTGCCTCTGAAGTGATGAATGTCAGTTGTTAAGGACGAATGAGAAGCATATTTAGACACATGTTAAGTCCATATATAGAGAGTTAATTCCGAAGACATTCCCAGCTACACTGACATTACTATTCATGAGCAGCCAAAATTTTAAAGGGTCAGGTAGCTCAAAATAAGGCATGGGAAAGAGAAACACAATGTAAATTAACAGATTCCCTAATGAAATCTTTGGAAGCCCTGTCATTCCCTTTAAAATAAGGAATTATTGTGAATTGCCTGAAGAGATCTAAATGTCAGCATAAGATATAGAGCAGAAGGGAACTGAAGACAGAGAAGATACAAGCTATGGTGTCAGAACAGAAGCAGCAAAAGAAGTGGAGAACTAGGAAACACCTAGAATAGTTGTTAAAAGCAAATACTGATGTATCATGAAGAAAATATGTTCACTGAGATAATGTTCCTTGAAACAAGAAATCTCTGGCTGAGGCAAGATGATGGCATTGCTAATACCCCTCTACCAAAAAAGGGAAGAGGTTTAGTAGGGTGATTTTATAGGCTGTTATGAGTTCATTTTTCCTATGTGAAATTTGAGAAAATACAATTGGACATGTCTAAAAGTATAGGTAAATGCATGGTTCTGAATTTTATGGGAGAAAATGATAAATACTCGGATGTCATCCACATGAAAGTGAAAACTGAAAATTTAATAGTAGATGAAGTCCTATGAAAAAGAACTGTTGAGAGAGTTTGAGAAGCAAGTACAGTGTTGAAGTCATTGCTGGTGAAGATGGAGTTTACCAAGCATGACTTGTACAGCATGTTCTAGACACAGAATTATGTACCTATGTTGAGAATTTACCCAAACCTTGAACAAATGAACAAATGTTTAATTATAGTCTGTATTTTTTCAAGGAGAGAATGAGGGACTGTTGTCACTGCAAAGAAACTCCAGTGTGGGACCCTGCTGAGAGGCATGGAGAAAATATGGTTAACGAAAAGTTGAGCTGGCCTAAAACCCCGATATTCTCATCCTTATTTGAGATTGAGACCAGCTGGAGGTCAGCCTTGCCTCCTCTCTTTTATCCTAAAAACTCCAACTCCCTGGTAGGCCTCAACAAACCCTTATAAGCCCAGTCACTTCAAGGCCAGACTTTACTGAAGCTTGCATACCCCAGCTGAAATAATAAGCCTGGGCAATAAAAGTTCAAAGGTCACCACCGCCATCCATTATATGCCTAAAGACATGTAACTCCCTCCACTTGGGGCTGAGAAAGCCCCTTCAACTTTCTTATGCAAGTGAGGCATTGACAGGTTACTGCCCCTGCCAATCCCTTCATGAACCTTCCACAGACTACCCTGCCCCTAACAATCCCCTTGCTGCTTATGCCTCTACCTCTGGTTTTTCCTCTATATAAACAACTTTTTCTCACATAATAACTGAGGTCTTCACTGCAAGTGTCTCCCAGATGGCTACACCGTTTGGCTCACTGCTGTTCCAAGACTCTTTCCACCCAAGGTTAATATATATATATATATATATATATATACATATATATATATACATATATATAGTATATATAAATATATATATATATATATATAGAGAGAGACTTTTATATTATTTAATGTATGCTAAATATACTATACAAAAATTACCAGAGTATATGATAGTAGTTAGCAAACAGATGGATAGAAAATTAGAAGATAATTGTTTTCTTTATTTACCTTTCTGGTATAGGATAAGTGTAGTTTTATTGAATAAATGAGGGTAGTTCCTTAATGCCAATTCTCCCCTTCTCTCTCTCTCTCTCTCTCTCTCTCTCTCTCTCTCTCTCTCTCTCTCTCTCTATATATATATATATATATATATATATATATATATATATATATATATATATATATATATATATATATATATGATTGCTATTATGTCCAACATAAAATTTATTAGAAATAATTCAAGAAGTTTTCCCTGCCTGGTATATTTTCTTGTCATAAAGTTTTAAGCTATCAGTTCAATTTCTTCAATAGATTTAAAGTCATTTGGGTTATTTCCTCAACAGTCATTATCATTTTTCTTCATTCTTGGTGCTTGCTCACTTCATAAAGTGTTAATATGCACTGATATGAGGTTTGCTTTACCTATCTCTGACTGCATAACTCATTGTCCTAATATGTAATACATAAAACACCAAGCATTGCTCTCCAATTCTGGGTCAGGAATTTTTGCACGGCTTAGCTAGGGGATTTTGACTCAAGTCAAAAATCAGAGAAGGCCTCACCATATCAATATTCAATCAGTATTTATTCCAAGATGGCTCACTCATTAGGCTATTGGAAGAAGACCTCAGTTTCCTGATAACTATTAACAAGAGGCCTTCATTGCTTGCTACATATGTTTCTTCAATAGATGCTTAACATCTAAACTGTCTCCATCACTCTTAATCCCAGAGCAAGTGGAACAAGAAAGAGAAAGGAGGATACAATTTCTTTCATTACCTCTTTTCTAAATTTGTGTGGTATCATTTCTAATATTATTTGCCTTAAAATGAATTAAGATTTATGAATGATTTAAATTTACCAGTTTTTCATATTTTTTCCTTATTGTATGCGAAATAAACATTATCACTCTTAATCTTAATATTGCTAATCTGAGCTTCCATTTTAACAATGCAAATTGACTACAAGTGGAGTAAAATTTATTGATTCAAATATTATTTTTGTTGATTTAATTGCTAATTTTGTTTTATATTATTACTCATGTTTCAATCTTTACATGATTTTCCTTCACAATCTAATTCTCTACTCTTCTTGTTAGTTTTCTTTGGTAGGATATTAGATCATTACTGTGAAATCATCCTGATGCTCTAAGGTAAGTAATTTATGGTTCAAAAAATATCTCTCTAGGGCATATGCATTCCATTGTAGCCATATCTCATGAATTTTTGTATGTGTATTTATTTTTATTTCATTTTAAATACTTTAAAATTTTACTTTCTTCTTTGATCATGGGTTGCTTAGAAATATGTCACTTCCTTATATTTGGAAAATTTAAAATATCTTCTGTTCTTCAACTTGACTATAAATATATTACAGGCAGGGAACATACTTTGTATAGTTTGAGTCTTTTTAAATGTACTGAGTATAATTTTATAACTCTGAATATGGTATGTCCTAGTAAAAGTTCTATGTGGCCTTGAATAGCATGTCAACTCTTTTTTCTTATACCATATTTCATAAATATCAATTAAGTTAAATTGTGTCTTGTGCTTTTCAAGTCTTTATGTTATCATTAATTTTCTGTTAATGGGAGGGTTGCTGATATCTTCAACTCTAATGTGAAGATTGCTATTTCTTTTTCTAGTCCTAACTCTGTCTTTCAGATTAACTGTTGTGTTGATACAGGCAAGAGTATGTCTTATGTATATTAATCTTTTGATATATTTCTGCAGTCTAGTTTATTTGGGTATATATGTAACTACTTAAAGTTTGGTTTTATAATTCTTGAGTTAGTTTGTTTATATCCCCCCAAATATCATGTGATTTATTTATTGTGATATATACAATTTGCACAAGAAATAATGTCATTATTGCAGCTAAAAGCATTTGTCTACTTGAGCATCATAAAATAAATAATAAGTCAGGTAACACTTCAAAGACTGGAACAATCAGTAATGAATGAAATCAGATACAAACTTGACAAAATAAATAGATGATTGATAGATGAGAGATAAATATATGATAGAAAAATGTTCTATTTAACCTGTGTTCATTCTTTTACCAGTTATCCTTCATTCTTTAGGCATAGTTTTCTTACCATTATTCCTTTTTTTTAATTTGCAAGCAGAAAGAGGGAGGGAGGGAGGGAGGGAAGGAGGTGGAGAATGGGCAAACCAGGGCTCTAGCCACTGCAAATGAAATCCAGATGCATTGTAGTAGTCAGCCACACACCACTGGGATGAATCTCCAAGCAGGCACAATTTGAGGGAGGAAAGTATTATTGAAACTACAGATTGAGGGGAATTTCCATAACAGTGAAAGAGGCTGGCCCTCTTTCATAGGTCTGAGCAGAGAGAAAAACCCATCACCTATACCACACACACAAGGAACAGGCAGGAGGGCAAGGAGAGAATTCTTTCACCTTTATATAGCCCTAGGGTAGGGTCTTGCAATTCCATCACAAACATAATGGCTTCCTGAGTCTCTGGAATTTCCTTCCTGCACTGCCCACACAGGAAAGGATGTTTACAAATTCCAGTTCCTTTGAGCTTCTTTACATCTGGCACCTACTGAGAGGTTGCCTTCCTGTGAACATCCTCAGAGACTCACCCAAGATTACTTGAAAGGTCAAGTTGACATCAAAACTTCACCATCACATGCATGCTTCATTTTTGCATCTGGCTTTACGTGGGTACTGGGGAATTGAACCCAGGTTGCAAGGCTCTGTAGGCAAGAGCCTTATCTTTGGATACATCACTCCAGTCCTCAATATTATTTCCTTATACTTGAAATATCTTTTACTATCAATGTAAGCTGATACGCTATTAATAAATTTTCTTACATTTTTAATGTACATTTTTATTTTGTTTTCCCCCCCTTTGGTTTTTGAAAACGCTTACTCATTTTTCCCTATTTTTTAGCAATTTGAATATTTCACTGTATTCATAATTTTCATGATGTCTAGTTATAAGTCCCCCCTATTTTTCAAATTTTATTTATTTATTTATTTATGAAAAGATTCAAACACGGGGGGGGCTGGGGGAAAGTCAGAGAGAATGAGCTCACCAGGGTCCCCAGCCACTGCAAAAGAACTCCAGATACATGAACCCCTTTGTGTGCATCTGGCTTTATGTGAGTACTGGGGAATCAAACTCAGGTTATTAGGTTTTGCAGGCAAGTGCCTTAACCCCTCAGCCATCTCTCCAGCCTCCCTTTAATTTTCAACTTATGTCTATTATGATTTTTCCTGCTCTCTTTGAATATTTTTCTGTCTTTGATTCCCCACAGTTCAATATAAGCATCAGAGGGTTTTTGTTTGCTTGATCTTTTGTCATTAATTTTTCATCCTTCATAGAATATAGTTAACTGTCTTGATGTTGTACTCCTTAGTAGTATTCTTGTTTAAAATTGGGGAAGCAGAGCTGGAGAGATGGATGACCTGTTATGGTGCTTGCCTGTAGAATCTGAAGGCAAGAATTTGATTCCCCATGCGAAGCCAGATACACAGTGGCACATACATCTGGAGTTTGTTTGTGTTGGCTGGAGGCTCTGGCACCCATTCTCTGAATGTGTGTCTCCTTTCTATATTTCCCTCTGTTTGCAAATAAAAATATTTTTAATGGGAGAACCAAGAACTCTACCTACCTTCTCAACACATATTTTTGAATAATCTTTGTCACTTTTTATGATTCTGTAATATTGCTCCGACTAACTAAATTATTTCACTTTGCAGGCATAGTTAGCTTTACCTGAGATAAATATTGTTGCAGTCAGCTTTCTAGTTGCTGCGCAGAAAGAACCCAAACAAAAGTGGCTTGTAGAGGAATGGGTTTATTTGGCTTACGGACTCGAGGGGAGACTCCATTCTGGCAGGGAAAACGATGGCATGAGCAGAGGGCTGGACATCACCTC
>PVHP010013522.1:21960-40871 GCA_004024765.1 Zapus hudsonius | reverse complement strand
GAGTACTGGGGAATCAAACTAGTGTTTCTAGGGGCAAGTGAATTAACTGTTGAGCCATCTCTCTAGCCTCAGGTATTTTTGATTAAGCTTACTACTAAATTCCACCAGACAATAGAAGAGTTGTGTGTCAAGCCTTTGGTGTTCAGAATCAGTCATGCTTGCTGGGGCTGGCTGTTCTTTCTCTGCTATGGATGTATGATGAAGCGAGCCAGCTTCTTCAGCCCTGACGAAGCTTCCCCTGGAATCCGTAAATCTGAAATAAACTCTTTCCTCCCATAAACTGTTTCTGGTTAGGTGTTTGTTCCAGAAATGTGAAGGCAACTAAAACAGGCCAGCACATATGCAAAGATACTATATTTACAGTGCCCAGTGAAATAATACCTACAACACAGAGGCGCAAGGGAGGGAAAATGGTGAACTCTCAGGAAGTAAAAGGCTCCCTCAAAAAGGTTGGTGACAGATTCAGTTTGGAATTTGATCAATAAATAAGAGTAGACCAAACAGTCAAATTCTAAGATAATTCCCGGCAGAGCAGAAAGATTGTACAGATTTTTTTGAGATTATAAATATTATAGAATATATTAGACTTCATTCATGTAGAGTTAATGATAAAACTAAAATATATTAAGTTCACAAACCAATTCAGTAAATTGTAGTAAATACATGTAGGGCAAAATCAGACGTAATACTATAATTTTTAAAGGCAGATTCTAGCTGTGTAGCCCAGACCAGTTTGTGACTTACAACCTGTCTGAGTCAGCCACATGCCACTGGGCTGGGATGAATCTTAAAACTAGGCACAATTTGGGGGAGTAAAGTATTTATTGGAGCTACAGATAGAGGGGAAGCAAAAGAGGCTGGTTGTCTTCCATAGATCCAAACACAGAGAGAAACCCGTCACTAACACCACACACACAGAACAGCAAACAGGCAGGAGGGGCAAGGAGAGAATTCCTTCCCCTTATATAGCCTTAGGGTGGGGTCTTGCAACCCTTCCCCAGACTTAATGGTTTCCTGAGTCTCTGGAATTTCCTTCCTTCACTACTTCCAGCTTCTTTACATCCTGCCCCCTACGTAGAGGCTGCCTTCCTATAAACATCCTCAGAGACCCGCCCAAGATAACTAAAAAGATCAAGTTGACAACAAAACCTAACCATCACACCACCCTTCTATCTCCACTTCCCTAGTGCTAGTTTACAGGCATGTCCCATCATAACTGTGAACTCCAGAGATTGCTTGCAATGTTGTCAATCCCCAGCTCTGTCACACACACACACACACACACACACACACACACACACACACACACACCTTTCTTCCATCTTCTCTCAGTGGATTTTCTTCATTCTCAGAACTACTTCACATGGTGTAAATTTTATCCTCAGATAACATTCTAAAAGTTGAAACATTTGGAAAAGTAATGATTTTTGTTTCCTAACAACCTGTACCATGTGACTAAGGGTCAAGGGTCATTTCCACTGACCTCATGTACCCAGCTTCAGGGGAACCCTGTTGTTTGAGAGAATAATCTGTTTAACTTGGTGATGGGACAAAAGGGCATCTAACATTTTTTCTTCTTTCTTTACTTTATTTCTGTTTTTTTTTCCTTTGATGCTTGGGAATAAAGTTCGGACCTTGCACATTCTAGACATTCTACCCATGAGCTACATCCATAGTCCGTGAAAAATTCTCAAATGCAAAATAAACACCAAGTAGTTTAACTTCTCGAAAGAAAGAAAAATGAGGGGTTTTCTTCTTACCTGTTTTGGAAACTTCATGTGTGTGTGTGTGTGTGTGTGTGTGTGTGTGTGTGTGAGAGAGAGAGAGAGAGAGAGAGAGAGAGAGAGAGAGAGAGAGAGAGAGACTTAGAGTATAACTACCCCGATTTTCTCTCTCATCCACTTCCACTCCTGCTGACCATCATCTCCCCAGCACATACCAGTGGCTACATCACTGAAGAGAATGGCTTTCCCAGTTGCCATCAACTACCATTGTCTCATCAGAGAGCACTGGGGCCTCATGAATCTCTGCCCTTTCTCTAACAGTATGTGGATGGGCCCAATCTTACTCATAAATGCAAGTTTTGCCACAAATCAGGAGGACTTCTGGTTGTTTAGGGACAAATAGAAAACGTAGTAGATATGGTATCATAGGGGCTCAGGGTAGGAGGCCTTGAGGTGGTGGTGAGTTCTAACCACCCTACAGGTGAAGAATCTGAGCAGGACTCAGGACAGAGGATTAGTTATTCTTTCAGTTTCTAATTTTCTCATCAAGTTCATGCAGTAAGATGTGTCCCTGTGAAGCACATGGCTGATATCCAAGAGGGTGTTTCTGAAGCAACATACAATGGTGTGAATAGGTTGTCCCCTAAAGTTTCCTTGATGCAAGCTTGGGTCTCAGTATGATAGTGGAAAGATGGTGTGAAAGTTTTGGTTTGGAGTTTCAAGGAAGTTGGTAATCATGGGGGCATGATCTCAGAAGACAGTGTGGGCATTCCACCCCTGTGGCTTCCTGTTCTGGGGTTTGAGCTAGAGATATGCCCTTCCATTCTCATCTTCCATCCATTGATGTTGCCAAGTATCTGAACCTGCATTGCTCTGGTTGGACTTGCAGCCTTCAAAACTCTAATATGAAAAAAACCCCAAAACTCAGATGGGGAGAAAGCTCAGTGGGTCAGGTGCTTTCTTTGCAAGTATGAGTACCTGGACCTCATCCCAGAACTGGCAAAAGAGCAACAGATGGATCCCTGAGGTTCCCTGGTCAGTCAGCTCCAGAGCCATGAGAGAGACCTTTTCTCTAAAACGGTCCGCATCGCTAAGGAACTCTGGCCACCCCTTGCTCAAGCACACCTGGGTGCACACACCTGCGCATGTTCACTTGCACCCACACACATATGACACAAAACCAAGATAAACTTGTTTTTCTTTGTAAGCTTACCCTAGGTTGTGTACTTAATTAGAGAAAACAAAAACACAAGCAAACAAGATAAACAAGAAAATATTACTAACCAACAAGGCAGGCATCTCTTTCTTCACAGTCTAAAGTGCCCACCAAAGAAATCCAAAGATAAGCCCAGAGGCGATCATTCCCCGTCTCTCAGTCGTGGCTGCCTTTCACTCTCTGAACGCATGGCTGTCAACCACTAACACTGAGCAGCCACACAAAAGCCACTCACCGGCAGAGACTCAAAATGGCCTTTCCTGGCTTGTATCCCACTCCCAAGCAGGGCCTCACCACAGCCCTTTCCACTCTGGCTCATTAGCTCCCTGCATGACTGCTTACACAGGATTTTGCTTTCTGGTCCACTATTTCTTTTCTATAGTTTTGCTACTTTTCAATAGCAGAGGATTTTCTGTGTTCCAGAAAAGCTCAGGTTGTCCCATTTTAGTGTTTTCGTTTCAGTGCTTGTGCATAATTTTATCTCAAAAAATTGTTCAGAATAAAAAAAATACTTCATGAGGTAAAACTCCATATTGACTTGTCCTTTGGTTCATTCACTGCTCTGCTTCTGATTAATTTTCTAAACATCCTCTGTTGCAAGGCTCAGTAATATTCCATGTCCTTTCCCACGGGAAGGGCCAGATCCCTAAGTACCAGAAATTGAGAGAGATTATTCAAAGAGTAACAAGGTGTTTCCCATAAAGCTACAACAAAGGAAGAGGGAGCCAGAACCAAACTATACCAAAAATGAAATGTGCAAAGAAACTTTTTATTTTAAATATGATGTCAAGATTGTAGGTTTGTGCAGGACCAGTGTGGTAGATTTGAATAAATATCCCTCAATAGAATTTATTATAATTGTGTTTATTAAATTGTTAATTGTCTCCAGGCTTCTGGCTGGAGGAAGTGTCATTTTGGCTTGGCCTTCTGGGGTCATGACACCCTTTCTAAATTGTATGCAAAATTCTAGAGATACATAATGCAAAACAGCAGCTGGAACCTCAGGTCTGGCAATTCTGCATTCTGTGAATTACAGTGTTACAGTGTGCTTGCTTGAGGTGCTGGTGGTGGGTTTCTCTCTTTGCTTGCTTCTGTGAAAGGGAGCCAGCCTTTTCCCTTAACTTCCCGTGGGTCTGTTACTGCAATAAATACTTTCCTCCCCAAAATTGTGCCTGGTTTGGAGATTCATCCCAGCTGACTACAACAGCCAGGATGCAGCTCCGGCCTAATGAAGCACTTAGCTTTCTTATGCATTGGGTTTGACCACAGTGCTGAAAGACAGGTGTTTGTGCCTGAAATTTGTTGCTCCAGTGTATGAACTGACCATCTTTCACTCAGAAAGGTCTACTTACTCTTTTTGCAATCTGTTGCAGATGATATTCCCAGGAAGCTGAGTCTGAGAAGTAAATTTATGTGCAGGAATTGATTAAGAGGTCCTCTTGCAGTGAGAGCCTGAAAAATGTAAAGGAAGGTGGCAGTATTGAGCAGAGATGCAATGGACTCCTTCACTGGCTCTGCAAAGTTATACACAAGGGATGACACTGCACCAAAGACAATGTGGTTTTTGGATAAATGTATTATTTCTTGTGGGTTGTAGAGTGATTTCCAAATATTTTGATTTAGATACTAACTAGTTCATGGAGAAAAGATGTACTATTTTAGTCACTCAGTAAATATTAATTTGTTTTTGTTAGCATAAATTCAAATAAGAGGTTCTATTGTAGCATTTCCATATGTGGATATCTAGGTGCTTTGATCAGAAACACCTGTTTCTGCTGGCTTATGAGCATTTTTATTATGATTACTAAAATTAGAATTTGTCAGACCTATAATGTCAATAAAAGCTTGACATTAATCTCAACATATACTTCAGCTCTCCCAATATCTGAAAATATAATTTCATCCAAAATCTTATTGATCTTCTGATAGTAGCCAAAATACCACTATTTACCATCTAAATTCATGAACTATTTTATATGTGTCTTACCCTTGTCTAAGCATTGTTACCTGTAAAATCTATTTTGCCCTTGCAGTGAATCTATGCGTGTATTTTAGTATAACTTTCATTTTCTAAATGAGGAGGCACATTCAGAGGAGTTATGTAACACATGGAAGTGCCTAACACTTAAACAAAGGGGTGGCACTCGTCTTGGTAGTTCAGCTACGAAATCCACGTCTTTGTATATGCTCCCAGGTTTTATAGTCCTCAAAAGAGCAGAATCTTCTAGTTGACTTATTGCACCAGTGGTTCTAGATATCCACCTCTTCTCCATCGCCCCTCTTGCTATATAACTGCACAGATATCTGTCACTTGAATGAATGAGGACTACTGTCCTTGACTCTGCAACCACCTGTAGATTTAGTTTGACCAAAGGCTTTTTAATGCCAAGTTCACATAGATGACAAGAACCTCCTCATAGTGTTGGCCTCTTCTTGTTCTTCTGCCATGGTCAGGAAATTAGGACTCATTCTGTGTTTACATTGTAATATTTGAGCAAATATTTATGCATTTGCATAAAAACCATTCTTGATCATCTGAGAGTCTGTCAATTCCCAGGGGCTCCTTGCCTACCTGAAACTTGTGCAAAGGTGTGGATGGCTCCAGCCTAGGTGAGAAAATCCCTGAGTATCCTGAGCTGAGTAAACATTCATTAGTGCCTGTCAGTGACACTTTGTGATTATGAAACAGTTTCATAGAACTGTAAATGACAAACACAAAATTTTGTTTATGTATTTTTTACTTTGAGACGGGGACTCAATAGTTAGCTTTTGAGCCTCTGACTCAGCCTCCCAAGCAATGTAGTTTTCAGGAATATGCCACCATAACCAGCACTAAAGCAAAATTACTTACATAAAGTTAGTTTGATAAAAACACAGCGATAAATATAGTACTCAAGGAGTGCATAGGGGAGTGATTAGTGATCCATAGAACAGATTAATTCATCCAGACTAAATACATAGTGATGAGTTCTAGAAGAAACCAACATAAAAAATCAGTCCTACAGAAGTAGTTTTCAAAGGAAAGTAATTCTTTTGTGGCCAGGAAAATATTTTAAACTTAAATCCAGGGATGTCCAGTTGAAGTGGGCCATTTTATCTGCAGGAGTCATGTAATTCAGGTGCAGTGATTGTCTCTTTTAGGGTATTGCATATTTGGCCACTACAAGATGAACTTATTCATTTATTTATATTGTAAATGTGGAGGAAAATAAGAAGTGAATAATTTCCAACTAATCTATTACATGTTGATTCCAAGTAGTTCCCATACAGCACAGATCTGTGTGCCATTTGAAATATTCATCAGAGTAAGTTGCATCTACGGAATCCTAGTTCATACTCATGTTTTGGGTGATGGCTTGCCACATTTCTGCAACAAGCATTAGTTGTGACTCTAACACGCATAATAGTAGCCTTGTGGTGGTTGGAATGTAAAAGGTCCCTGAACTCCCTCAGGCTCATGTGCTTGAAAACTCAATGTCTAGCTGGTGACACTGTTGTGGAACTTTAGGAGGTAGAACCTTGCTGGAGGAAACTGCCATTGTGTTGGGTCTTTAGATTATAGATTTCAGCCCTATTGGCCATTTTTTTTGTTTCCAGTCTGATGGGGGAACTTGGCCTTCTGATTCAGGCTGCCATGCCTTCCCCGCCATTTGGACCTATAAGTCAAAATAAGTACTTTTCTCCCTTAAATGGGTTGGTATTTGTTCACAGCAGTGGAAAGTAAGTGAAAGAGAAGATTGGTACCAAGAAGTGTGACCATCGCTGTGATAATCCTGACCATCTGGTCCTTACCCTTTATTAAAAATGGTTTCCAGGAGAATGCTCCCCCCCCCAAGTTATAGGCTATTGCCAAGGTTCTTAGTTGCCTACCAGAACTAGATGATAAGACCCTATTGTTGAAGAGTCCACAAGCTTGGGCTGTATCACATAGAGAAATCAGGCTGGATTTGAGCTGGAAGCCTTCTCCCTGTTAACTCATTAGATGCCAGGATGCTGAAAAGACCTCTAAAGCCTGTTGGGGAAGAAAAGTCAACAACAATGTTTCCCATCAGTGAACCCTGCAAGCTTTATGGCTGGCCCACCAGGCCAAATATATCAACTGGTGCAATGGTCTGTTGTAGGGGAAACCAACTGCTGTCTGACTGGACTGGAGGCTTGCTCCATGAGAGGCAATTCCTGACTCCTACAGAAAACCTATGGTTTGGGAGATTATAAACCCTAGCAGGGAAATTACTATTGTTGTTTGGCTAAGTGGATTTATTAGGCCCACCAAACTGCCCTCTAAAGTTATACTTATTCCTGCAAATTAATGCTTCCCTCACTTTCGGTTAGAGAAGTTTCTGTTCAGACGGCAGTGACCACTGACCCCTGGGGTGAACGAACACTTCTCAAAATGCTAAGAAGTGACAGTGCGGTGTTCATAATGGGGCATCTCGATCAAACCCCGCAGATTCAGGGAGCATATTAGAAGATGTGGGGGAAGAACGTAAGAGAAACAAAAAAAGGGTAAGAGTGCTTTGGAATGCTGTCTTCCAGACAGAAAGCCACCTTCATATTCATAATTCCCTCGCTGGCCGATGCTGCCTCCATAACACCTGCATACAGAAGGAATTCAGTGCAGGGAGATTCAGAAGGGGGAGAGGGGAGAGGATTATGACCATGGCATATTTGTGGAAGTTGGCAACAAAATATTAAAAATGCCCAAGGGAAACATCTTTTAAAAATCCAAATGAGTGAAAGTGAAAATTCAGGAATTACAAATGATAATGCCCCAAGTCTTGAATATACGTTTCCAAAAAGCTGGTGACAGTGAGTACAGAGTAGAGACTAATCATCATTTGCATGCAGCATTTAGGATGCCTTTAGAAACAAATAACAGGCTTCTGCTGATATCCCTTTAGGACTCAAGGCTTCTCACTGGGATCTGGAAGTAAATCACCCTGCAACAGTGGTTTAAAAGAGCCAATCTCAGAACAACACTCAGAACATGGGTGTATTGGTCAGGGTTCTCTAGAAGGAACAGAGTTGATAGCATGGATATATAAAAAAGGAATTTACTGAGACAGCTTACGGCAGTCCAATAGTAGCAGTCTGTAGGCCCACAGGTAAGGAACCAGTAGCTGTTCAGTCCACGTAGATGGATGTCTCAGCAGTGCCAATCCAGCTCAAAAGGCCTGATGGCTCCCTGGGGAGCGGCTGCTCTTCAGTCCACGATGTGAGGCCGAGGGAACTGGGTTCCGATGTCCAGGAAGGGTGGGAGAGCAGGATGCGAGTGCAAGTCTCGAACCAGCACCAGCAGCCGGGGGAGGAAGGAAGAGAGTCTCCTTCCCCCTAAGCTTCCTTATATTAGTCTCCTTCTGGAAGGCCCACCCAGGATTGCTATGGATTAGCTCAAATTGACAAGCTTAACCATCACAAGTCTTCTCCAAATCCCAAAAGGGATTTTCAATCCTTTCTGCAGGCAAGCTCAGGGATCCACCCAAGATTATTATGGATTAGCTCAAGTTGACAAATTTAACCATCACAATGGGGGTCAGGAGAGTGGGAACAGCAGACTCCCCAACATAACATCTCCTTTTTAGAAAAGTGATAAAATATTTCCATAAGACCCATGTAGATAAATCCTTTTATTTAAGACTACCAACATTTAGCAATTATGAAGGCAAGATGGTCAGTGAAATTTAAGGTTTTTTTGGATTGTTTACTACAATATCTGGGACGAGAGTGGGATGATATGCTTAATGAACTGGTCAGGCGGGTATGATAACTCAGTTACTGTGGTGAGCTCCCTCCCCTGGTCCTGCACACATTGTCACCAGGTTGTGTCGCCAGCAAGGCTCCTGGTTGTTATATGAGGACCCAGCCTTGTCAGCCACAGGCTCCGTGTCAATTGGTGGAGTTTTATTTTATTTTGTGCATAATGTGGAAGCATTGTAACATTTCAGCAAAGGAATGATGTAATTAGGTCAGAAAATTTTATAAAAATCTCTTCCCTGGTTATGCATAGAGTGGCAAACTTTTTAAAAATAAAAGTAGTTTATCAGGGCTGGAGAGATGGCTCAGCGGTTAAGGCACTTGCCTCCAGTGCCTAAGGCCCCAGGTTCAATTGCCCAGATCCCACATAAGCCAGACCCACAAGGTGGTGGCCCTGGTGTGCTCTCTCTCTCTCTCTCTCTCTCTCTCTCTCTCTCTCTCTCTCTCTCCCTCCCTTCTTCCCTCCCTCTCCCTCCCTCTCTCTTTCCCTCTCTCTCTGTCTCTCCCTCCCTCTCTCTTTCCCTCTCTCTCTGCCTCTCCCTCTCTCTCTCTTTCCCTCTCTCTCTGTCTCTCCCTCCCTCCCTCCCTCCCTCTCCCTCTCTCTCTCTCTGCTTGAAACATGAATGAATAAAATACTTTTTTAAATAGCTTATCAGGTGGGAAGTTAAGACTTTAGACGTGTCAAAATAATGAATGGCTGAGGATGTAAACTACAGAAAGAATTTAGAAGCATGTAAGTGAATTGCATAGGCACATTTCTTTATCATAGTTATGAAGATTTCAACACTTTGGAAGCAAAATGTTTGGCATTCTATTCTGACTGATAAAAAAACATTTGTTTCACCTTGGACAGTTTCTTAATCATAATAGCTTTAATTTTCTTATCTAAAAATGTGAAGGTAATAAAACTAAATCATTCATTATTGACACTGAATGAGGTCATTCAAGTAACTTTATGAAAGAAAAGAAGCGTGATACGCCTTTAATCATTGTTACTTGACTTACTATTTTATTGTTCTATTGGTTTTACTATTATTGCAGAAAATTATTGAATAATTAAATAATTAAAAGACAAAGAATGTCCCCAAATCTGATCTCCTTGTCCTCTTGACCAATTTTGATGACATTTTTTTTTACTTCCAGATAGTGACAACAAAAACTTTACTATCACCCCTGACTTCTGTTTCTCAGGCTTATTTATCTGAAAATAGGATTTAACTGGGCCCTATATATTTTCTATGTAAATGTTGCTCTATTTTATTGGTGAGAATGGGTTGAGGCGCTTCAGTGCGTGAGCATTCCACCGGGCACTGCGTGGGACATGCACCCAGCGGTCCCCCGTGATCCACTGCTGTTGATGCTGGCCTCCCGGCTGCCACTGTCCCGGTCAGCTGTGGGAAGGGCTCTGCCTCCCTCTGGTCCTTTAAGACCCTTCTCAGCACAGACCGAGCAAAGGCTTCTGATTTAGGTTCCCATCCCACGAATTATACCCAAAGCAATTTCTGACATATATTAAGTGTTCAATATGTTTCTGAAAATTATGAAACTTTTACCATACATAGCTCTGTATGCCATTCCATCCTATTCTTTATATTTCAAAACCTTGCATTTTTTCATGCTCTTGCTGGACTAGCAGTTTCTGATTATCCTGCATGTGTCATCTTATTAAGCCCTCACAGACAGCTTTGAGTCATGGATTTTTAACAGGGATACTCAGCTGAGGATGACACACAGCAGGGGAAATCTGAAACCATTCAGATGGAGTCAAACTTACTGGGTGTGATTCTTTAAGCAAATTATTTGGGAAAATGAGTAACGAGAGCCTTGCTTTGCCAGACCATTGTAACTCTGTGGGAATTAGCAGGTGTACTGGATACGGATAATATCTGGAGCAGCGTGTGCAATAAACAAGTGCAAGCTCTTTCATTCTAATCAGTGACTAGCTATACACATCATAAGCATGAAGGTTACAAAAACTGATTAACTCAACGAAGGTCACACAGGAAGTAAGGCATTCAAACCTGTGCTTTTAACTGTCTTCCAACAAGGAGCATAAAAGAGGTACTCTTTTGGAAGGGGGATACAATGAGTTGAAATATGGATTTATCTTCACCCATGATATTTTCTACATAAATCTGGACTTTCTCTAAATAATATCAAATCTATGGCTATATATTTAATTTTCTTTCCAAGCTAGAATGAATTTGATCTTTGAAAGACAGCAGGGTTCATATGATTGTTTCTGTGCCCTTTGCCAAGGGCAGGTCACTTAAGAGTCTTTGTGGCACTCGACCAACTGCTCTCTACATCAGCTGCTCCGTGAAAAGTTGAAAATGGAATAGATTTACTCACAACCATATTTTCTGTTTGATGTGTATAAATCTCTTGCCTTGATAAAAATAGAAGCAGAGTTACTGAGCGCCTTGATTTTCCTTGTCTCTTGAATAGTTTGATCTTAAAGAAGAACAGGTGCTCTGCTCTTTTTGCCTGTGTTTTTTTCCAGTTTCACCTTCTACGGCTCACCATGCTGCATTTATAAGAAAGCATCCACACATGCCTACTGTGTGCACAGAGTGTTAGTTCTTCAAGGACACATAGAAGAGCATGAATTATGTTACCAACTGGCAGGAGAAACAGAAAACTGAGAATTTGTTGACTGTAGAAGAGCCTTGTTAGCACCAGCTATACTCATATCTCACGTGAAATGCAGGTCTTGCTCTCAGAGTCACCAAGCCACTTTTCCTCCAGGAGACAGAGGGACTTTATGGCCCTATAAACCTAACCCCGTCTCTTCTCTACATAAGACCCATTCACAGCTCCCATTGAAGTAAATCTGAATTCTTTGCCACGTCCAGAAAGGCACACATGCGTCTGCACCTGTCTGTCTCTCCTGTCCCACCTCCTACTAATCCTCACTGTACAAACATGATTCTTCCAAGGTAGACAGATTTTCAGCCTTGATATAGGACATTTGTTCTTCTTGTTTCTCTACATTGGATGCTTTCAGCATTGACTTCCTACAGCTAGCTGCTTCTCCTTATTTACGAGTTAGCTATATTTTACTTCATACTGAGAAATATTTTCAATTATAGGTAAAAATTTTGTTTCTTTTATTCTCAGCTGTATTTTCATTGTCCAAAGTATCAAATAAATAAAAATATGTATTGCTGACTGATTGATTGTCTTACTACATACCTATATAAAAAGTAAGGGACTCAAACAGGTTGTAGAGAAAACTAAAAGTGGTATCATGAGGGGAAGCAGTCTCACTAGTCTGTAGATCATGGACTGGTTGATTGAGAAGAAATTGTCTTAACTAAACCCTGAAGCAACGTTATGAACTGAGTACAAAAAATTATGGAAAATCTGTCATATAGATGATCAATTCATTTAATCTTCAGAAAAGCTATTGAGTTCCTACTAGGTGACAAGCAGATTACTGAAGACCTGTAGCGTCTTCAAATTCACGTAGCCACAGAGAAGCGATTTGGACTCAGAGATTTGGACTGTAGCATCCTGGTGCCCACGTCACGCTGGGTTGGACAGGTGCACAGCAAAGGGTTAGCCATCACTTAGAACAAAATGTGACCAAAGAGAAATGTGTGAGAATGTGCAAATGAAATGCCAAGTTATTAGTAAGGCCTCTATTAATGTGCAATCGAGGGGATGCATGTAAGTGAATATGACCTGAAAGCGAAGAATTAGAAGTCGTTCGAGAAGATCCAGTATGGCCCATCAAGAAAAGAGATGCCTTGTTCTTCTTCACCATCCTTACTTCTCCTACAGAGGCCTCTGTGATCACCCATTATGCATGTTATCTCTGTTTGTATTTGTATTGATAGAGCATTATCAAGAAAGAAAGCGAGTAATAATTTACTAAAACTCACTGTTATGGTTTGATGTAAAATGCCCCCTAGAGACTTACATAATTGAATACTTCATCGCCAGTTGGTGACCCAGAAGTGGAACCACATTTGAGGAAGTATGTCACAAAACTGGAGGTTTTATAGCCAATCCTTGCTTGCTGCATTCTCTATCCTCTCTCCCTCTCTCCCTCTCTCTCTCTCTCTCTCTCTCTCTCTCTCTCTCTCTCTCTCTCTCTCTCTCTCTGTCTGTCTCATTTCCCTTCTGCAATATGATGGTGTGATGCTGACTTCCTCATCCTGCATGGATTCTACCTTCTATAAATGCAATCCAAATTAAACTATTTCTTTCTCTAAGCTACTTCTGGTCTGGTACTTTGCCCCAGAAATGATCGCCCAGTTGCTCTGGTGTCTTGAATCAGATGTGCCTCATTAACTCAAGTGTTTTGAGTGTTTGGTCCCTATTCTATAGCAATTTGGAAGTTGTAGCCTGGATAGAGGGGGTGTGCTGTTGGGGTAGGGAAAGTCATAATTATATAAGTCAGGACATTTTGAAAAAATCAGATTGCAATATAGTTAAGGTGTTCTTGAAAAACTGTATGTACTCATAAATGCGTCAACATAAACTGAGAAGGGCCCTGAATGTAGGGGGCATTTGGAGAACATAGCCGAGAAAGCCTCACTTTTTTATTAGTGTATGTGTATATGTCACTTTTTTCAAGGTAGTGTCTCACTGTAGCCCAGGATGACTTTGAACTCACTCTGTAGCCCAGGCTGGCCTCAAACTCATAATAATCCTCCTACCTCTGCTGGGATTAAAGGCATGTGCCACTGTTAATGCCCACCTGCTGTGGCAGAGGTGATATCAGGCCTCTGTTCAGGCCTTGCTTTTTCTCTATCATCCTGAAGCTTCCCTACAAGGCTGTAAGCCAAAATGAAAAAACAAAACAAAACGAAGAAAAAACCTTTCCTTCTCTTCTCTCAGCTGCTTTTGGTTGGGGGCTTTATCTCCAATTAAGAAGGAAACTACAACAAAAAGTTGCTAACAGTGGAGTGGGGTCATAACTGCTTGAAGCCTCAACTGTGTTGCTTTTGGCCTTTTGGAACTGGTTTGTTGAAGGAATGTGCAAGATGTTGAAACCTTCATCGAACAGATGCCTGGAAGTGCTGTAAGCAGAGACTGATGGGCCGTTATGTGAGGGTTTGAAAAGCCCGAGTGCCTAGCTGCAGAAATATCTGTGAACTATGAGGTTTGACTTATGAGGGGAAGAAAGAGCTTCGTCTAGCCTGAGCTAGAAGCAGCTTGTGTGAGAGTTTAGCCTTGCTCTTCCCATGTTTAGAAGAACTAGGCTGGTGTGAGCTGAGTTAGAAGAAGTGGGAAGGTGTGAGTGGAAGAACATTGCACAGAAAAAAATGAAATTTCTGTTCAGGACACGGCAGTGCACATAGGTGGCAGCTGTTTGAGAGATTGTCACCATTGAGGTTGGGACAGCTGTTCTGTATTGGGACAGCAGTAAGAATGCTAACTATTTTGAAAGTAGGGGTCCTTGGATGTTAAATGAGTTTTCCTGTTCTTCAAATTTTGGTTTATTCTCTCGTAGATGAAGAATTTGGGAGCCCACTTGGTTCTGGGGCATATGACATGCAGGAAAGAAGGGCCACCGAATGTACAATGCGGTTTTGTTGACGTGGCCTCAGGGTGATCGCAGGCAGGGTTGTCCGAGTCCCTTCATGGAGGCCGACGGAGCCATGGCACAGACGAGCCACGGACTGCACCGAAGACTCTAGAACTTGATTGGTTTGCAGGGTTGCCGGCTCTGTGTGCTGAAAGGGTGAGTGGAAGGGTTGGAGAGCTGGAGACCATGACTGGCTAGAAGCATCAGCCTTGGGCCACAGGGCTTGGTGTTTGCTGCCTTGTTTGGATCTTGTTTTGCTCTGGTCTTTCCTTGTGATGTCATCATTAGCAGTGTGAGTGTGTGGTTTGGGCTTTATAGGCTCACAGTTAAGAGACTTTGGAGCAGGGGGATATTTGAGCTGAGTTAGAATTGATCTTTCTAAAAGCCTATGGGCCACGGAGGAGGCTATCCAGCTGACTGGGGATGGGGAGGGGGCCATGAGGAATTGGGGATAACAACTCATTGTTGGCCCACTCAACAGTGGAACTCATTATGGACAATAAAAAAAAAAAGCCCTATGGGGTTTTTCAAGCATTACGGTTTCAATAATGGATGATCACCAGTTTATGGGCCAGGGGTGGTTTCAAGCGGGGAGGTGGGCCTTTGCTTAGGGTCATAATAAGCAGCTCCCCTTTGCTGGAATTCACCTCACTCTCCTGTTGTTTTCTTCTTGCTGAGGAAGAGGAGATGCCCAGCCTCTGCTCATGTCATGCTTTACCTTACCATCATGAAGCATCTCCTTGGGGCTGTAAGCCAAAATAAGAACCTTTTCTCCCATCAGCTGTTTTTTGGTCAGGTGTTTTACTGCCAGAAAAAGTTGCTAAAGCAAATTAATGAAAGTAGGCAAAGCACTACCTGGTATAGAAATGCCTGGTATAGAATAAACCTGTAATATTTCAGACTAATTCTTCAAGAGATACTATTTCTTTTTTTCCCATTTAATTAAATTTTATTTTGTTTTTAAATGTTTGTTCCCTTATATTCCCTCTTCCTCAACTAATTCCACTGAGGGACCTCCTCAGTGGGATTATTTCGATTCATCGTGGGGTCCTTCTCGCAATGGTTTCTATGACCCAAGATTTTTTGTGTTTGCTGTAGCAGCAGAAGAGTACAGAGTGACCCAACTAACGAAGAAAGTTGCTCTGTGGGTTATGACAGAGGCCGGGCTGGAAGCAGTAGGTGTTGCATTGAAGCCAAATCAGTCCTCTTATTTAATCACCTGGGAGAGGTCAGGACACTTAGACATGGTGTCCTGGTGCAGTCGTCACTGACAGGCACTAAACTTTAATAATGAGCCTGTGGCCAAACTGAGGGATTATAGCCCTAGGATGTCTAGTATGTCTCTTGTTGGCCTTTATAAGGGTGGCTGCTCACTTTCACCAGTTTTGAAGATAGGGAAACACTTCCCTAGAGGTGAGGGAACTAGTATGAAACCAAACTCATGGCAGATCACTGGGGACATCTTATCTGAAATCTTTCTGCTTTATACATATGCTAGAGTTCCAGCTGGTACCTAGAGCACTGGGATTGGCTCTAAATGGAAATCAGACTGAGGGCTGTTTCTCTGCTTTTCCAGCTGTGTGATATCCAGTTAACAGCCTGGCTCCTGTGCTTCTGTCTTCCTTCTCTGAGAAGTGATAATGGAATTTATTTACTCTTTGTTTTATAGGATTCTAGGAGATGCAGACTGAGGATGCTTTTATAAGCCAAGGGGGAACCCCCATCTCCAAATGTGTAATATATGTTACACTTTCCATGTAAGGCAAGCCTAGCCACTAAAATTATGAAACTCTAAGTGATTCACAAAGTCTCATGTGTATACAGGAGTAGTGAGGAAATCTGGCTTACCTAGAAATGCTACAAGGAGAATTATGTGGGGAAAATTAATAAAAAGCCATTTACACAGTAACTTAGTCCCTTCTCTTGAAGTGTGCCTCATATTATTTCTATTGAAATATTTTAGTTCTATCTTTAGCGTCTGCATAAGAGTGTCAAATACAATTACCTCCTTGATGTGACACACTGGCTAGACAAAAATAGAAAATTCACAAAATTCTAAGCATATGCTAGTATTACTGAATTATTTTAATTATATGCATAATTATAAAGAATGAGTAATTAATGATATGTGTTAAATTGCCAAGTGCTTTTCATCTGTATTTATCCATTTATTGAAAGCCCTTAATTTTATAGTCCATTAATTTCCCTTGCACATAGGAAAACAGGGTATTGCTTATCCAGTTTGTTTCTAAGAACCATAGACAGTAGGAGAGCAAAGCATTTCTCTCAAAGTGAGCTATAACTAGTGGATATGAACTCAAATTCAGACACTAACATTATTACAGTATCTTTTCTTCATCATTTCACAATTATTATTCCATGTGTTGATGATTACCTCCCTTTTGGGTGATTGCATTATTAATGGCAAGCTGATGAGAATGGAATTAAATATTTGCACTGGGGGGCTATGCTTAATTGAGTCTCATCTCTGCCTATTGCAAGCTTTGATTTTGGAAATTAGAGCCAACAAAAATGATGCCATTTAGGAACACGCTAAAATTAGAAGCCTTTTAAATAGGCTAACATTTCCATGGAGATTTAGACTTGATGTTCAGGTTCAAAAATGTGGTATGATTTTAGAAACAAAAGCCCAATTTATTGCAAGGTTTTTTTTAATAACGTGTAATCGTATTTTGTTGAGCCCATACTCAAACACTGAGGAGCAAAGTGTAAGACAGTGAGTCTTAAAATGGTGTAGCACTCTCCCCGTGACTTCATCCCCAGGGAGACGATGACTGTCCGAATTAAGGGGCAAAGAGCCGAGCTCCACAAGGGTTTTCAGGTCTCCACGCAGCAGTTCCCCAGCTGGCACTGGGATGTACATGTAAGCTGACAAGGAAGGAGTCCTGTTCACCTACCCTGATTCTAGAGGGACAAGCACATGGCACAAAGTTCGATGCCTCAGAAGCCTTAAGCTGTGAAACACTGAAGACGAAAGAGAACCCATCTTTGGGAAGTCCTGGAAATGCGATCTCCAGAAAAAGAAGAAGGACAAAAACTTGGAAAAAAGAAAGCAGAAAGAAGGAAAACCCCAGTGTCAAGGGAACACAGAGAGGTGATGGAGGACAAGTTCGGACAGAGTGTGGAGAGGTCGTTCCTACAAAACTCTGCAAATGAAGCGAGCATAAAGCTTAAATTTAGTCAAAGAATCATGAGGGTAGAGAGAGATTTGAAGGAGGGTGGTCATTTAATTACCTTGTTTTTTTTTATTTTTGCTATCTGGAAAATGTGTGTTGCAGGCACAAGTGAAGCAGGTAATCCACTTAGGGTGTTACATTATGTCCCTGGAGCAATAGGGTGCTGGTTTAAGAATCCCATATGTGACATGGAGATGAGACCTGATATTTCTATAAGCAGGGTGAGCTGGTGTTAGATTAGATATTGAAGAATAAGAAAAGAGATAAATTGAGGATTTTCTACTTAAATGCTGATATTAAAATATCATTGATTGATAATAAAAATTTTGGACATTAGAGGTTTTCTTTATTTTTTTTTCTTTTTCAGTGGGACATGTGTTGTTAAATCATTATTTGAGAACACCGAACTCCCTAGCTGAAGATGAGGAATATAGAGTGGGGTATGTAGGTCTGCACAAATTTAGGTTTTAAGCTTATGAAGGCATGCTAATCAATACACGTTCCAGGGTAGGGTCACCAAAGAAAGAAACAAGCATGGATCTGAGCAATGGTGATGGTGCTGTTGGTTTAGTTGGTGGATTTTGATGTTTGTTTTCTGAATGTTACGAGATATGCTCATATGAATTTGGAATTGATACACTCATTCAGCAAAGAAGACAGTATTCCCAAGTGTGGGTGGATGTAGTTCATTCTTGTTATGGTCTGAATGAACAGAAGGGAGAAGGGAGAATCAGCTCCTTCTTTTCTGCCTCATTGTGCCATTCCAGTCTTTCTCAACCTTAGATCTGGATTTACACCACCAGTTCCTTGGCTCCGGAGACCTTCAGACTGGAGCTGACTTACCCCTTGTGTTTTCCTGAGCTTTGAGCTTGCAATCATTGAGCTTTTACCCATGATGAAAAAAGCCACCACCTCAGAAGAAATTGTTAATTTATTTGTGTGATTTGTGTGTGTATGTAATTGGTTATGTTTATTTCTCTGGACAGCCCTGAAAAATTAGAAACCATGGGAAGATAAATAATGTGTTTAACATCTCATTCTGTTTTGGGGAAAACTTAAACTCCATCTAATTCCAAAGTCTAGGTTTTTCTGTATTTTATTGCCTTAAGATGGTAGTTTAAGTGAGCTGAAAAGCTGAGAAGAGTTTTAATATCCAGAGACAGGTTAGAAGGGCACTACGAGCTAAGAATACTTTAATATTTATGGCACAAAATCTGACAAGGACAGAGTCCATAGACTGGTGATGGTGTTGCTCAGAATGATATCTGAGTAAGGTGTAGGGTGTGGCGAGCCCCCTGCCCAGTGAGAGGAACAACACCACGACTCGAGGATTCTTCTCAACACACTTTAATGGAGAGCCTTTGCTTGAAGGGGGGGGAAGGAAGCGAGGGGCCCCGAACACTAAGAATCAGCCGCTTTTATAGGAAAAGAGACACGGATCGTCCCATGATTGGCTGGCTCCTGCTTGCCACCTCCAGGCG
>PVHP010013522.1:0-21860 GCA_004024765.1 Zapus hudsonius | reverse complement strand
ACAGATGGTATGAATACATATGCTTTATTATCATTAAGTATGAATGACAGTATATAACAGAGATTTACAGGTTGCAATATGAAACTAAAAGTTAAAATTAACAAACTACCATTTGCAGGAAGTTAAGTTTATACTCAATTAATAGAATAATCTGAAAAACACCTAATTTTACTAAAGAACAGTGTTTCAACAAAATGCTAATCATCACATGTGCCCAAATACTCATTAAAGGCAGCATTCAGCCTGAATCCTCATTTTCACAGGAGACCACAGTGAATACCAATGGCCTCATGGAGGAGGGCCCTCGATGGAATGGGAGAGTGTCCTCAGTGGAATGGGGGAGGGTCCTCTATGGAATGGGGGAGAGCACTCTGTGGAATGGGGGAGGGTCCTCAGTAGAATGGGGTAGGGCACTCAGTGGAACTGGGGAGGGCACTCAGTGGAATGGGGGCAGGGGAGAAGGGACTATATTAGTATAACCTGATGGGAATGTGGCCAACATGTCATATGGTCAAGCAGTCAAGTTCTTTTCTTTAATATTTTATTTATTCATTTTCAAGCAGAGAGAGAGAGAGAGAGGGTCTGGCTTATGTGGGTACTAGGGAATTGAACCGGGGGCCTTAGGCACTGGAGGCAAGTGCCTCAACCGCTGAGTCATCTATCTAGCCCTAAGCAGTAAAGTTCTTAATTAATTAAAAAAAAAAGAGTGTTCTAGATGTAGATATACTATTAACCACAATCATTGCTATGGATTCTTTAATTCTGATGCCTATTTTCTTATGCACCAAAATAAAACAGCTGCTATAATTATAAACCAAACTTAGTTCTAAATTTTTCTTGGCTTCATGTTGTTCAGTCAAGAATATTGTGACACTTAAATTTTGGAGAGAGCACGAGTTTTAAAGCTAAAATTAAAGTGTTGCATTCTCATATCCACAAATTGCTAAGTACAGGACCTGCAATGAGTAACATGACATATTTGAGCCTCATACGCTCATTTGGAAATTTGGAATCATAATGTTTCTTTATTTAGAGCTTGAAAGATCAAGAGAGATAATACATGTAAGCAACCAAAGTGACTAAAAATCATTCAGCAAAATTATTTTCTCATCAGCATGAGCTGGGACGAAGAAAGGCACTGTGGATGAGGTCCTAGACACTATGTTAGTCTGCTCAGGTTGTCATAACAAAATACCAAAAGTCTGAGTGGCTTAAAACAACTGGCATTTTTTCCATTGTCGCAGATGTTTGGTACTCAAAATTTGAGTTCAGAGGTTTGAAGCCTCTGCCTCTCACTCAGAGACCGACCAGTGTATTCTTGGCCCACCATAATTACCCATAACCCCGTTGAGAAGGGGAGGGGCATAAGTGTGTAGCTGAATGGGAATATGATCAAATTGCAATATGTTCATATATTGTAGCTCTTAATTCAAAAAAGAAATAACCAGTGGGCTGCCTATCAGAACCATGTTTGATCAGCCCTTATGCCCTAGAGTGCCCCAGTGTATCTATGCCCCAACTCCTATAATCTTACACTATTCGATCAGTTCTTAAACCCTCAAGTCCCCACTTGTATCTATGACCCACCTCCTGTGACCTTTCATGATAGATAGACCAGGCTTAATTTGTGTGGTAAATTAATCCTATGTATGTCAGAATGACACGGCCTTCTTTTTTTTGTCAAAAGACATATGATATAAGTTATTCATCGCTTTATCCCGGTTATATGGCCAAACTTCTGAGTATCCTGACAGATTCCAGGATCCCACTGGAACTTAGAAATCCTATGACAACTTGCATGTAACTTTGCCAAGTAACTTTTGATTCTGCCTACTTCCATTAATAAGAAGTTTTTCAGGGAAAAATAAGACTCTGCAAATAGTTAACCGTTGCAAGAAAAAACAAGTGTAAACTTATCTAGCTTCAAATGTATGAGTAGGAGTGAATAAGTAAAATAGTTTTCAACATGTCATTATCTTCAAATTACCATTTAATAAAAAAGGACTTAGCTGTTCTGAAAGGATTCTTATTCTAACAAATAAAAAGGTGGATATTGATGGAAATTAGGGTTTTTTGTTTTTGTTTTTGTTTTTCATTTCTGTTTACCTAAAATGTGCTTTTGCAAACCGGTTGAGAATTAGAACTCATTTTTCTTTCTTTCACTCCAGGGCACAATCATTGCTTCTTTTGACACATAAATATATGGAAAGCTCACAACATGCAAAAGAAACTTCAAGAGAAAGAGTCACTATTGCTAACAAACCATGCCAACGAATGCCCGAGACCCGAGACTGGGAGAGAAAGGTAGAAGGGCAGAGAGAAGACTCCAGCATATCAGGTTCCTGCCTGATGCTCTCCAATGCCTGTGGGAGGAAGATGGTCGAGAGGACTTTAGATTGGAGTAAAAAAAAAAGGTGACATACTAATTCCTTATGACTTGAGAGCAGTTGTAAGTTTCATAATGGCGTTAGTGATGTGTGCAATTTTGATTTCAGATAGAAAAAGAGTTTAGACTTTTACAAATGTAGTTAAAATGTATGATTTAGGGGCTGGAGAGAGGGATCTGCAGTAAATGCACTTGCTTGCAAAACCTGAATGCCTACCTTGGCTTTCCCAGGACTCATAAAGCCAGATGCACAAAGTGTCACAAACATCTGGAACTTGTTTGCAGTGGTATAAGACCTGGCGTACCCAGGACATTCTTATTTTCTCTATCTCTCACAGCGACTCTCTCTCTGTCTCTCTCTCTCTTTCTCTCTGTTTTTCTCCAATAAACAAAAACATTTTTAAAGAAATGCATATTGTAGAGATACTAGATGTTAGAGTGGAAATGACCACCATGGAGACCGCTTTGAAAGAAAAGGTTTTTAATAGGAAGAAGGGGAACCCCGAGTTCCAGGCTAGCTCCCAAGATGGGAGAAGCCCAAAACTCAGACCAAAATCTGGCTTTTTAAGGCGGATGTTTAGCTTGGGGGAAGGGAATCAGGTTGGGCAGTGCCTCCCGCCAGACAAAGACAAGGCAGGTGGGGGGTGTGATCTCCTGTTTTGGAGGCAAGGTTTCGGTGAAACTTCTCCTGAGGCCACTGGAGAAGAGAACCAAGGTGTTGCCTGAATCTGGACCTAACACTAGAGTGATGAATTAAAGGTGTGGGAACCTTTTTAGTAAAGGAGAAAAAAAAAGGTAGAAATCTAATATCATCCTTGAACTTGTGAGCCTTATTTCTGAGCTTCCTTGAAGTAGCAGAACGAAGTCCTAATACACTGCTCTGACCTCACTTGACCATCTTAGCTCTTTGGACTCTGGGGTGAATCTCCTGTATATCAAACATTAATGACCTTCAGACCCAAGCCCCACATGTTCTTAACCTCGTCTCTGACATCAGCTTCAGGTACTGATTTGATACCCATTCCAGTTGGCAAATCCTTGGACATGCATCTGGTTAGCACTTGGGTGTCTTGTGGGGCTTGAACTTGAATCCCTACCCTGGTACACCTACAAAGAGGCAAAAGGGAACCTTTGTCCTGTGGTTGGGATTGGAGAAGACCCAAATCCCCATGGCAACGGGATTTGTTAGGGTCATAGAGCAGGCACCAAGTAGTGACTCAGCTTATTTTAAGCACCAGATGCCGGATTATGTTAGAATCAGCTAACGATTTTACGCTGAATCCACGTGGTGCTATTTTGATAAGTAAACGCTTTCTGAAATATATTCATGTCTATTTATATCCCTATGGCTGTTTTCGCTTCACAGCAGCAGAGCAACAGTTGCAGCAGAGCCACTGCAGCTCTTTTCAGCAGCATCCTGTGGGTCCTTGTGTTCTAGACGAAGCCGTGACAAGAGGAGTGCAGCTTCATTTATTATTTAGAAATTGATGCTGGTGGGCCAAGAATAAATAAGGCGTTGGCCCCCAACTCCAGTTGACAAGGGGTGCAGAGAAGTGGAAGTGACAGGAGTCAGGGAAGTGCAGATCAACCTCTCTCTGACCTCACCTCCTCCCCAGCTTCCTTTCTTGACCAAGGCTTGCAGGATTCACAGCCCAAATGGCAGGGCTGTGTTTGGTTTACAATGGTTTCTGGGAAGTTCGGATGACCCCCCACAGACGTAAACAAAGGACTGGCAGAAGGCATTTAGCTTGTCCAAAACTTGTGTTCACAGACTCACAGTTCTTCCAAACTTAATAGTAAGCAATATCCCAGTCTTCTCTGACACTTGCTCTAAGGGATTAACACCACAGGTGTGGGGACAGTGACATAGAACTGTTGTGAGGCTTTTACAGCTAGGAATTAGCAGAGACAGGGTTCCAGTCCAGACCATCTGCCTTTACCATCTACTCCCTTTACTGTGGAGCCTGATAGATCTTAATATTTACATCATTTGAGTGTGAGACCTTTGCAATCCCCGCACTGGAGAGGTAGAGGTAGGAAGATTACAAATTTCATATTAGCCTCAGCTACATAGTAACATCTGTCACAAAATAGTATAAATAATATATGCATTATATATATGATATATTGTTACATAGCATATAATTAACCTAATTATTAAGCGTGACATCCAGTGGTCCTTAGTATTGTGTGCTAAAGTTGTAACTATTATCAATTACAGAGTTCTCTCATCATCCACAGAAATTTTACTCAGCAGGATACATAACCAAGTACTTTCCATAATACTTATCTCATTTCTTGAAAATCACCACCCAATAGAAAGGAAGTGATATTTCTCTGTGGCTATGGTTTGCTTTTCCCAAGTGCAAATGATGATTCTGAGTGTCTTTTAGTAATTGGCCATGTGAATGAATATATTATTTGGGAAAAAAAGTCTATTATGGGTCTTAGGATATTATTATGTGGGCTTATTTAAATTGTTGAATGTAACAGTTGTATATATGTGTGTGTGTATGTGAATATATATTAAATATCCACATCTTAATCTAGGTAATCTACAAAATATACAATTTTCAAATATTTTCCTTGTTTTTGTGGGCATTTTCTCAGTTATCCTTAAAAGTCAAAAAGTATTTAATTTTGAAAATGTCTAAGTTACATTTGTTTTCACAGTTAGTCTACCAGTATCTTCCCTAAGGCTGTCTTCCCTGGTTAAATGTCATGAAGATACATCCATATGGTTTCAAGTGTTTCATAATTTTAGTTTTTAGGTTTACATTTATGATGCAAAATGTAAGATAAAATATGTTAGTTTTATGTTAGGTGAGAGGAACACATCTGACTACATTTATTTTAATTTCTATATCAAATTGTCTCAACAACTCTTGTTGATAGAATATTATTCTTCATTTGACTATATTGTATTGGCATGCTTGTTAAAAGTCAATTAGACATACATTATGAAGTTATTTCTAGAATTTTATTTCCAATGTTCTAATTCTATGTATCTGACAAATAAAAACCATCCAGTATTTCTTACTTTACCTTGGGATTTGACACTAATAAGGACTAATTCTTCAACTTTGTTTATTTTCAAAATTGTATTGACTATTTTGAGTCCCTTCAATTTGCATATAAACTTTAGAATAAGTTTGTGGCTTATTGAACAGCAACCTGCCAGGTTTGATAACAATTGTGTTGGGCCTGTGTGGATTAATTTAAGGATTATTTTTATTCTAATGATAATACTTTTCTGCTCCATAATATTAGAATGCACTTCTAATTATTTCATTCTTGAATTTCCTTAGACATTATTTTGTAGTTTTGCTGTACAAGTCCTACACTCTGCAGAGTGTATCTCTGTGAAAAAATTATTCTTTTTTGAAGCATTTTAAAGGGGATGCCATTTGTAATTTCAATTTTTAAAATATTTTATTTATTCATTTTCAAGCAGAGAGAGAGAGAGAGAGAGAGAGAGAGAGAGAGAGAGAGAGAGCGCACCAGGGCCACCACCTTGTGGGTCTGGCTTATGTGGGACTTGGGGAATTGAACCCGGGGCCTTAGGCACTGGAGGCAAGTGCCTTAACCACTGAGCCATATCTCCAGCCCTGTAATTTCAATTTTTGATTAAAAATATTATTGAGCACCACTTATTATAACCCAGAATCTTGTTTATTAGTTGATAGTCTTTGGTATGTTACTTAGAATGTCATACGAGAAAAAAATTAAATATTTTTATTTGTTTGGAAGCAGAGAGACAGAGACAGAGAAAGCAGCCACAGCAGAGGAACTCCATATGTAAGTGCCGCTTTGTGCGGCTGGGGAGTTGAACTTGGGTCCTTAGGCTCTGGAGGCAAGTGCCTTAACCACTGAGCAGTCTCTCCAGCCCTATGAGTAAATTTTTGTCTTAAGCTTTGTGAAGTTTCCCTGGAACAAAAGTGACAATGTACCTTCTGGGTGTTCCCTGGCCTTAGACAAAGCATCATTCTTTCAGCTTAAGATATATATTTTTGATGCCTTTCCTCAGTATGGTAAGATTTCCATAATTCTAAGTTGTGCATTTCACAAAGCATGTATGCATGGTTTCATCAAGATTTTGCGTGTGTCTTTAGAGCATGTATGTGTGTGGCCTCATGTGTGCATATTATGTAAGGTATAGGCACATGTGCGTTGAGATGCACGTACCCCACACATGTGCAATTTTCAGGCCACTGGAAAAGGTTTGGTGTCTTTCTCATCACTCGTCCACGTACTTCCTTGAAAGAGTCTCTCCCGCAACCCAGAACTGTTACTGTCAGTGAGCCCCAGCCCTGTGCCTGAGGACCATGGTCACAGATGTGGTCGTGAGTAGTCAGACTTCTCAGGCTTCAGGAAGAGAGCTTCTCGCGCTGAAGCATGAAGTGTGCATAGTTTCTGAGCCAACTCCCCAGCTTTTGCCAAAAAGTATTTGTAAGAGCTGAGATTATCATGTTGTTCTTGTCCTGCATTTTATTGATAGTGTTTCACATGAATTGATCTTGTGGTAAATCAACTCTGCATTCCTGAAATTCATTCTACTGTATCATGATGAATAACACTTTTACCATGTTGTTAGATTAGGTTTGCTAGTGGTGTTTCAGTAATATTAGTGGTTATGTTTTATGTAATGACTTGGTTTGGTAATAATGTTAAGGGGAATCTCATAGATTGAACAGGTAAGTGTTCATTTTTTATTATTGGAAGAATCTGTGAAGAACTGGTATTCGCTTTTAAAGGTTTCATAGAATGCTGGGATGTAGCTAGGAAATGGAGGCTGGGAAAATCCAGGATCTGAGGCTTCACTGCAGAAAACAGTATCAAGACTAACCAGTGTGAAGTAGAGTCAGTGCTTTATTAAAGTTCGAAAAAGCTAAAAAAGATGTTCAAAAAGAAAATGACTCTCAAATAAATAAATAAAATATTTTAAAAAGTCAAAAAAAAAGAGAAGAGAATGAAATCAAACCATAGAGCATGGATGCAGGCCTCTCTGAAAGAGACTCACAGAGAATAAGAAATACTCAAGGTTTGATTGAAGAAGGAAAAAAAATCTGGACAGGCATCACTAAGAAGAAAGGAGAGAGCAAAGAGAGACCTTGTGCAACCAAGAATCTCACATTCAAAAATGGGTGAAATGCTGCAGAGAAGGACAAAAAGGCAGAGACCCAATTAATAAAGCTCACTTGTGTAATGATTTTTTCTTGGAGTGAGATATGCATGCGTGTGTGTTTAATATTCCTTTGAAGTATACACAGCAAAAGTAAAAGACCTTAAAGCCAAGTTTTGTTTTGGTTTGCTTGTTTGGGCTTTTTGTTTCTTTTTTTAAGATTGGAGATTGCAACCCACTGGAAGGAGGTGTTTGAAGTACAGGTTTTCTGTATCCAGTTACAAAACATTGCTGCTATGAACTCAAAATTTCTTCCAGGGCCACAATCATGCAGCTCCCTTACCCGTTTGTTACATTGACCTAAAAGGCAGAAACCGAGACTACCACGGACCCTTGTTCCTTCTCTGACCAATGTCACTGAGCATGTCCTCTTTTCCATGACTCAGCAAGTAAGATGAACTAGTTCCCAGCAGACTACTTTGTCTCAGGTGCCCACCACACACCCAAACTTTGTCTGCAATATGTGTGGATTGGAAGAGACCATTACAGGCATTTTGATTTTGAGAATTATTATTCCACTGAGGTGATTTACATAACTATTTCTTCCTAAGCATACTCTAGATTTATGGATTGGAAAATAAAATAAGGGTCCTCGCGCCATGTCACAACTCATTTGTTAAGCTTCTTTGTACTGTGTGCAAGCCAAGCTTTGTGGGTGATGCTCATTTCCATTCTCATGTGCTGTTAGGTCAGAATGGGCCTCCAAAATGAAGTCACAATGGACAACAAAATGGATACAGAGGCTCGGGCACGGGAAAATAAACTGAACTAATCAGATGTCTCAAGGAAACCTCCTGACCCTTGCTTAACAATACCTTGATGCCACATCCTGCCCACATTATCTCTGGGGCCATCTAGCCTTTATCCTGGTGCCGTACCTCAAATACCTGACCACAATCTCCAGTCAATGGCTCACCAGAAGATGAAGAAATCCCCTTATCCAAGTTCACAAACCAGTTTCTTGTCCCCTGCCCTCCTCCCCATAGAAAGGGACCTATAAAACCCAGTTCTTACAAACCCAGGATGGCTGTATTATACTCTTGAGAGATAGCCTGGCAGCTTGTCCCTTTTCCTGAATAAACTTCTACTTTGCCTCAGAGCAGTCTTGCGTGGTCTTGGTCATTTCCAGAACCTTCCATGTGCCTCTTTATTTCTTTGACTCAAGGAAAAGAACAGAGACATACTTCTCATGGAAAATTACGAGCCCAGGACTCCTCATTAACACGTAGTAAACATCATTCTGGTACATGTTAGGGGATAAGAATGAATGATTTCCCAGTTTCTAACCCAAATTCTCAGGTAGAGTAAACCAGATAAATTTCTTTGAAGTCTTTTCAGTCACTGGGAATAAAATGAAAGGTTGATCCTATAAAAAGTATTTTTTGTAGCAGACCATTTGTCCCTGCCTCAATGCTTACCTGGATCAGTTTCTCTACGTTTGAATTAAGAGAGTCGTCATTTTACTTCCTGTCTCCAATAATCCATGGACTAGCTAAGTTCATGTAAAGAAAAGTTCACACAGGATATGGTTCTGGAAGCCCAAGGCTAAGGGGCCATATCCAGTGATCCTGAAGAAAGAGCAAGCTGCATGGTAGGAGGAAGGGACTGCCCAAGGGTGTGTGTGTGTGTGTGTGTGTGTGTGTGTGTGTGTGTGTGTGTGTGTGTGTGTGTGAGAGAGAGAGAGAGAGAGAGAGAGAGAGAGAGAGAGAGCACGCGTTCGCATGTGCAGACCATGTGTGTGGTCTGGTGTTATGTGCAGATGCAGGCACCATGGGCATGTGTGTGGAGAAGCTTCTGCCATCAGTGATACCCAATGGTTCTCCAGCCCTCACACCCCGCCTGGGGTTACAGGTGTGTGTGACCATACCCATCTTTTCATGTGAGTTCTGGGAAGAATACAGTTTCCAGCTTCAAACACCCTTAAGCTTAAGTGCTCTTAATATCTGAGCCATCTCCTCATCACTACTGTCACTTCTGTTAACAATTTAACATTATTGTACATTCAGAGTTAATCCCTGCCCTCCCTCTCCCATACCAGGAGTTTCCCCTCTCTGTTCTCCTACTGAGAGCTATACCTGGTTCCTCTCAAATGCAAAGCAAGTGCCCCATCACCTGGAGATACCTACAGCCCTCTCTTTACTCTCTACTTTAAAACAAGCTTTTAATAACTGTCCAAGTCTGATCTTTTATTCACTGTGAATGAGAACTTATGATTTCTTCTCCCTCAGCCTCTCCAATAGCTGGAATTATCAACCTGAAACACTAGGCTCAGCTTTCCCATCATCATCTGGGAGTAAGTTTCCTCCCATCACCTTTAATACTAGTAGGAAACAATTCTCAGAAAACACATTTGAGATGAGCCTGAGGTAGGGAATGAGACAATCTATAAAAGCATTCATCTGTGATAAGCCCACAGTCAGGACAAAAAGTGTTGTCAGGATTTGGGGTTTCAGGAGGGGTCCCCCAGATTTATGAACCCCAAGTATGGGTTCTGTCTTAACGCTAATAAAGAATTCATTTTAAAAAGTAGACTCCAGTAAGACAAATTATGAATTATTGCATTTATTTGGGGAGAAATCACAGATTGTGGAGTTTATTTAAGGGAATGTGGGATCTATAAATTATATTATAATATAATTTTATTATATTATTATATAATTTTTGCCTGTGAAAATCCTTTAATTTCTCCTTTTCCATCAATAGGGAAATAATTTTATATTATAATTATATTATATGATTATTACAAATTATATTATATTGTTTAATATACAATTATATAATTTTATTAATTATATAGTTATATAATATAATTATATAAATAAATTATATAATTTTATATAATATAAATATATTTTTATATATTATTTAACATAATGTTTACAAATTATAAATTGTATTATATAATTTTACAAATATAGTATATTGTATTATTATATAGTATTTTTAAAATATATTATATACTCTATAATTTTTACATATATTATATAATATTAGTGAAAAGCTACCCCAAACTATAAAGCAGAGGCAGGAAGAAAAGTTTCCCCAGACCCAGAAACTACTATGCACACCCCCCACACACTCAGCCAGGCTGAGTGAGGCAGAGCCAGACTTAGGAGTTCACATGGATCCCTATGTCCTGAGTGAAGAGAAGCAGACAAAGAAAGAAGAACCCAAACAGGAAGCAGACAGCAGCCTTTACAGGTTTAGGTTCAGGTGTGCAAGGGTAAGACTTGATTGTTAGTAGATCTGGAGAGCAGACCCCAGGGCTGGCCCCACACTTGCTAGGCTGCGGGCAGCAGGGGGCATTGGAGACATGAGTTCCAGTACTGCCAATGAGAGATGTCATGCAGAGTAGCAACTCCTGCTTCTCTCTGGGCTTTAATTTTTAACTGAAACTGCTTAAAGCAAGCTAGTTTTCCCCTATGATGTCTCACCAGCACTCAGCCAAGCATGGATATCCAGGTATTTAAATGCCATTACTAAGGGTAGAATGTGACTGAACGGCATGAATCCCATCTGTTCTCATGAGACTGTTGGAACTGTCTTTCTGTGCTGTCTTCAGTCTTATGCCTGGACCTGATGTTTCTTGTGAAGATTCTGCGAAGAGAAGCGCATCTGCATGACATCTGCATTAAGGGATCTAGGGGAGCTTTGGTAGGGGATCAACGAATGGAAGAGTGGTGATGATTCTCTCCTATCTCATATATTCATTGTTTTTGGTACAGTCTTTCCCAAAAGACCCTACATATTGAGGCAGAGTCGGGGTGACAGAGAAGGATACAGGAAAGAGCTAACTTCTTTGATGAATTTAGTTAGGAAGAAGAAAGGAGCTGTCACCCCAGCCACCTCGGCCGAACTGGAACTCGCGTCTAATCCACTTTCTTCCACAATGGCTGCTTGCACAGTCTTGTGTCCCACCTGGGTGGGCTAGTCTTTGGGTGAGCCCCTTGAACCTCAAACCAATCATGTCTTCCTTTCCACTGAAACTCCTGAGTCTGATGACAAAATCAAGTTTTAATCGATTATAAAGGCTTTTCTGTGTTACCGCTGTTCTCTCGCTGCCCTGTGACCTCTTCCTTCTGGACACAGGTAAGTCCACCTCCCATTGTCTCAGGTTTGCTGAGATGGAGAGAGGGTTCCCCTCAGCCTGGGCATTTCTCTGCTTGTCTTCCTTTTGTGCATTGCTTTCGGATAACTACTAACTTGGATTCCATGAATCTTTGATCTCTGAGTCTAACACATGTGACTCTTCTCTAAACGCTGGACCTGTTACAAGTATAATTCCTCTAAATTCTGGGTCTCTCATGGGCATCACATCTCTCTCTGACTTTCTTTACTACTTATTTGTCTTCTGAATTTCCTAGTCTCTGCTTTGGTGCTTTTCCTCCTTTGTTCTTCTTAATCTCTCAATATTTTCTGATGTGGAGGTGCAGGACTGATGCATTGATGCTTTGATTCAAATATCTGAGTTATTTCTCTAAATCCTTTTTCTTATTTCTAGATCCTGTCTTCCACGGGCATGTGAAATTGCTCTCTCCTTTTCCTAGATACCCATGTCTGCTAAATAAACTCAATAATTCATCATCTATTCTTTTTTAGTTCATTTTTATCAACTCTTTGTTACAAATAGGATGAAGAACAAAGCATTAGGGTTTACAAGTCTGGTAGACTCTCCCATACCCCCAAATCCTGCATCAGCAGGGACCCAAAAGTAAAAAATGAATATGCATAGAGCCTGTGGAGGAACAATCTAGGTCATTCCACTTTGCAGCAAGTCAGAAATGTCAGATAGGATCTGGCTTTTTCTTGCCTTCTGGGGGAGTCCTCACACTTAATTCCAAAAAGGGCCATCCTAGAGGATTAAGATATCTGGGAAAATTAGCTTTTTTCCAGTAAAACCTAAAGCCACCCCGCTACCAGGCATCAAGAGCAAACTGATTGGCCCACCTGCCCATCCTGTAGGCTCACATGAGTGACACTCTCAAAGGTTTCAGGGTGGGTTTTCCCGTCTTCTGAAATCCCCCCGTGGCTCCTTGGGCAAGAGCTGTGCCTTCCTTCTTTTTCTTAAATTCTATCCATAATCTAGCAAAATCTCTATAAATTTTCTCATCTGTTCAATTACAGTTCTTTGAATTCATAAGACAAAAAGCCACTGATTAAATGGAAGTTTTGCAAGACTGTTGAGTTTTCCTGGGTCGCCACCTCCCCAAGATTTGGGAAAGGTGCTGGTGTTTTCAAAGACACCCTCACATTCCCACATCACTGAGATAAGTATCAGCGGCTGATTCTTTGGAGCATCTTCAAGAAGGCTCCCTATTTTTCTCTGATTATAGCATTAGAAAATACTGAATACAGGAAAGATAATGTGAACAGCCTGTTGAAGAAAGGACATTCAATAAATTATTGTAATTTCTCTATGGATGGAAAAGGAGAAATAAAGGATTTTCACATGCAAAGTTTCAGAACTAGAAAGTAACACTGAACATTTGCAGAGATGACAAGTGGTTTGAATAAAATTAGGGGAAAAACATAAGAAAGAATGAGAAAAATACTGACGAAATGCCAATTGAGAAGCTTTGTGGATACTTGAAAGCTAGTGAAGAGGGTGGGACTATATTTTTGAAGAAGTTAGGATGAGTTATGCATTTCCCCCTTTTTAATTTAACTGACTGATTTTCCACATAAAAAAGCGCGCTCCTCCTTGACCCACTGCTATAACCTTTTACCTGGTAAGAATGAGTAAGTTGGATCATGAAATCTACTTGGTTGGCTTTTCTTAAGTCATTTGTTTCATACAGCACATTCAGTTATTTAATAAAGGAAACCGTCAAAGTCTCTTTCAAACTCTTTCAACCTGAGACTTTCTATAGGAAATCAAAGCGTGATGATTCTTCGTGGGAGAATTTTGAAGCCAAGTTTCCTATACATCATGGTTTCTGATTTGTCTCTGTGAAGCTTAAAGATCTTGAGACAATGATTTCCTCTTGCTGGACTTGGGTCTTCCTACACTTAGAAAGGTTGTGTTCAAACACAATGGTGGTAACATCGCTATAAGTGTAATAATCTGCGTATAATTGAAACTAGGATTGAATGGGACTCTCATGACTAAGAAACCAAAGCAAGCATTTCACATGGAGCTCCATCCGTGAGGGCTCTACAACTGAATGTCCTCTAGTGGATGCACTAGATGGGTGGTTCCGAGAACCTTGCCAGCCACTGACTCACAGATTATTCTTAATTCAGTTACATACTCATGTGATGTTGTTTCCTGAGTGTTTTATTGATTAATTGTTTTGTCCCTGTACAACTTTCTAAGGATCAGATCATGTCAGCAAAGTCTCATTTCTTTGATGTACCTGTAGTATAATACATTTATTTGAAGGTAGAAATCTAAATCCTGAAAAATACACAGATAGGTAATTGCACACAAATGGACCTGTATAGAACACTGTTTAAGGGAGTTTTATTTCAAGACCTTCCATAGGGGCCAGTCACCCACTGTGTATTTGTTTGCCTCCCTCTTCAGAGGTGCAAATGTTGCAAGATTTGGGGGTGTGGGGGTCCTCAAAGTATGTAAATTCCAACCTTTGGGTTCTTATGAATTTTAGCAAAGAATTGAGAAAACAGTCTCCTGGAAGGTTAATTTATGAATTATGAAGTTTATTTTATGTAGAATTAGTATCCAGAGGAAAAACAAGTAGGCTTAGACCACGAGAACATTCTCCTCCTTGCCCATCTAGAAAGGGAGAAGAGAGAATAGAGAGATAGAGAAATCTCCAGGAGAGAGCCCATGGAAAAGGCAGATATGGGAGTCCAGGCCAAAGGATTTACAAGAAGCACAAGCACACAACACGGCAGGCAAAACAAGGAAACATAATCCCTTCACCTTCACATAGAAGAGCTAAGAGGTTAGACAGTAAAGGGCTGAGAGTTTAGAGGAAAGTCATGGATGCAGGAGAGTGGGAACACGTCCAAATGCTAGGCAGTAACATGTCCATATGATAAAGCACTCCCTCACCAAAGAGCTTACCAGAGCTGGAAACACAAGAGTTTGGTGCAGAGAGAATAGATACAAGCGAGCCAGGAGAGCTAGTGCACACATGCCAGACCCAGAGCTAAGACGAGAAGCATACGCATGAGAAAGCCAGAAAGTATCTGGAACAAAGTACCTGTAAGAAGGAAGCAGGAAAATACACAGGTAAGTTACGAGTCCTCTACTTTCTTAGCCAAGCTGAGAAAGAAAAAAAGACTTAAATATACTGGTGTTCAAACAAAAACCCACAGGGCAGGGAAGGCCAAGATGGGAGAGAGGATCATGCACATGGCCGGCCCTTTTCGATAGATCAGACTTCTAAGTAGGATGAATCTTCACACCAGACTCAGGGGTGCTAGGGATAGTCCTGATTGGTTCATGGACTCAAGGGGCTGACTCGGGAGGGGCCAGCCCACCTTGGTGTGCTAGGTTGAGGAAGAAGCACGGAGGGAGCGATGCTGCTGAGCAATTGCTTGACTGAGCCTGGAACAGACACAATTTCTAGTTTTGCCAGGGCCGGTGGAGTGGCGTTTATTTGTTCCCTTTGGGCCTCTGTCCCTGTCTGACTGCCTAGAAAAGAAGCTATCTTGTTCCTGTTTCTTCTTGACAAATACCTCACTTGAATCATTGCCTGGGAATAGAAACAGGCAGGTGAGCTGATTGTGTGAAAAAGAATGTGGAACACATCATGCATGAAACAAAGTAGGCTGATGCGGCTGCTTTCATGACCTTATACTTTCATTTGACATTCATTCCTGCCATTTTGCTTATCTCAGATTGACTTTGACATTTTCTTTTAGCATTTTGTCTAAGCTCAGCTTAACATCCACAGAACTTGCCTTTAAATACACCGACACAAATGCAAAAACATTTTTTAAATGGATATTACACTGTTTGCCCAGAGATACTGGGGAATGGTTACATGCTTATTGATATATTTAGAAATTTTCCTTTCAAAGATTTTATACACAATATCCTTGTGTTCCTTCACATCAATATAATGGAGCACTGTGCTCCAACCCCCAAGTTTGTGTATTGAAATCTGAATCCCTAGCTAGCAGATGGAAATGTGACTTTCTTGAAGGGCGGATCTTTAAAGAAAGAATTAACGTGAGCAGTGTATCTGGAGTCCTCCTAAGTAGAGATGAGCATACAAATACACACCAGGGGGCGATCTGGTGGGAATGCAGGAGAAAGGGGCTCCTTGAAAGCCTCAAGAAACCAACTCTGCTGACACATGAGTCTCAGAATTCTAGCTTTCAATATGATGAAATAATGCTAATGTTGTCAAAGCCTCCCGGTCCTGTGATACTTTGCTTTGGCACCTAGAGCAAGCTAATAAATCTGCCCAAGTAGATTTGATAAAAGGCATTCTTGATGGAGCATGCTCAGGATTCATACCACCCAGTTATAAGAGCAGTGATGAAAACAGGATTACACAGAGTATATATTCAAAGAAATATTAATAAGTGGAGAGACAGAGAGAAGAAGAGGAGGAGGAGGAGGAGGGGAGGACAGGAGCAATGGGAGTCACATTCACTCAGTGATGTCTCAAGCAGGAAAAATACCAATATGTTCTAGGTTGAATTGTGTCTCCCAATATGATATTGAAGTTCCGACTGCTCATGCCTTAGAATGGATCCTTACATGAAGTTTGAGCCATTGTTGAAGTAGTTAAATAAGGACATACTGCTGTACAGCCTATTTAAAAAATAGTCTAATACACCTCTCAAAGGCTAAAACCCATTAATCCAAGGTTTTGAACTCTCTCCTGCTAGATGAACACTACTTGAAAGATCTTTTATCTCCCTCCAAGTTTTCTTCCAGAAACTGGCCTATGAGCCTGTGGACCCACTTCCACACCTTGCAAGTTTCCCTGCATTGGTTATAGTTCTACACCATTCCATGGGCAGAGGTCCCAGACTTAACAAAAGCAGAAAGTGTACTGTGCCCAAGCCTTTGTCTCTCTTTGCATCCTAACTGCCGATGCTGTGTGTCCAGCTGTCTCGCACTCCATGCCTTGCTTAACATAATGGACTAATATCCCTTCTCAAACTGTATTTATGTATCAGGGATTAGGTGATGACACTGGGAAAAATAATACATTATTATTTGTCTTTATCTTTCTAGACATTAGAAGTAACCTTCCCCCATTTTGTTCATCAGTCTACTTGAGACTATGTTGTTCAGTATTGTTCTGATTTCAAAATAAGATTATTTTCATTGTGGTTTTGGTATACAGAGTCTCTATGCTGACCAGGGCACTGAGAATTTCAGGTTTCCCAGAATCCAGGAGAGAGCTGCCCCTCGGTGCCCCAGTGGATACAAACATGACCCACACATGCTGGGGTTGGGGCTCTTCAGGCTCACTGGGCACTAATATCCCTCCCCAGCCTGCTGCCCACGCCACAGGAGTAGGGATGCTCACACTGCACAGCCCTGAGCACCCAGCATGCCAGGCTACCAGGGTCCATCCCAGACCTGATTAAAGATTAAAATTACAAGGATGAGCCTGCTGAGGTTGTAGTGTGCCCAACCCAACTGGAGAGGGACTATTATCCCAAGCGCTTCTGAAACAAGCCTGAGCAGACCATTCAATCTAGACTTGACAAGAGCTGTGGCTGCTACATTCTAAACAATACAAAAAGTCTACTTCAAGATGGGCAAGCCATAATGCAACACACACACACACACACACACACACACACACACACACACACACACACACAAATCTCTCCAATAAGAATTTTGAGTCCCATAGGGGAAACCTTCAGTGAAAACTACTTAGAAGAAACTCCAGTAAATAGAATTCTAAACAGAAATTACCATAAGAATATCCAGCAAATAGTCCAATAAAATGGAAGGGAAACAGCAAAACACCAAGAAGAACTAAACAGATGGCTGAAATACCTGAATGAGAAACAACAACAACAAAAAATGAAAACTTTGGACAGTGGAAAGAAGTGAGTAAGGACATGACCAAATGTAGAAAAGAGTTCCAAGGGACAATAGGACAGATACTGCGGATATGAAAAATGGAATTCACTAGAGATGGAGATGCTTAATAAAAACCGAATGGAAAATAAAGATAAAGAACTCATCTAAAATGCTGCCAAGGAAGCATCACCAACGGAACAGAAGATGAGGAAAACAGAGTTTTAGGACGTCAGAGCAAGACATAAGAATGAGATCAGGAGGCCAAATCAATGGCAAGTTGTTTAAAAAAGCACAAACAGAATATGAAGGAAACAGAATACACTGTAAAATGACCAAACATGGGCTGGAGAGATGTCTCTGCAGTTAAGGTGCTTGCCTGCAAAGCCTGATGACCAGGATTCCATTCCTCAGTACCCACATAAACCCAGATGCTGAAAATAATGCATGCATCTGGAATTCCATTTCAGTGGCTGGAGGCCCAGGCATGCTCATTCTCCCTCTATATATGTCTCTGCTTGTAACTAACTAACTAAATAAATAAAATAAGCCATTTCAAATCTTACAAAAGATGAGCCCATCCAGGAGGTGCAAAGAGCATGAAATGCACAAGAGCAGTGAAGAGATTGTTCACATCCCATTTGTACTAGTCGGGGTTCTCTAGAGGAGCAGAACCAACCAATAGTAAAAAGGGGGATTTATTGAATTAGCTCACAGCAGTCCCACAATAGCAGTCTGCAAGCTGGCAGGTACTTGCCATGGGGATACCAGCATGAACTCCTCAACAAACTCAGCTGTGGAACAGTGGGGGGAGAGGGACAAGTGTGAGAGCCCCAGAGCCCCCTGAGTCCTGGAAGGGCCCAGAGCAGTGACTGCAGGAAGAAAAGATTTCAGAACTCCAAACCAACATTCAAACCAGCAATCAGCCCAGAACTTCTGGTGCTCCTGTAACCTCCACAACCTGTACATCACTGGTGACAACACCATCCCACTACAATCTGGTGCAAACCCCAAATATGACACACACCTTAGGTCCTATGGGGGCCCATATCTCCTTTGTTCTTAAGAAAACTAATCTCTGATGCTGAGATGGGTAGATCCCAATGCAAAAAGACCACATAAACTGAGCGCTCCCACCAAGCTCACAATGGAGGTTTTGAGTGAGAGTATAAAAGGACATAATCCAGGATGAGAGCAGATTAAACCCAGGTCACAATTGCAGGGAGACTATGGCCAGGTTGTTGGCTGAGTTGGAAGCAAAAATCAACCATTGCATAAATAAAGGGGGAAGAAATCCAGGCCAAAGAGGTACAGAATCAGGTTGTAAGCTTTGTCACCAGGCTTAACATAAATGAGGAAGATCAGACGGACATAACCAGAGCAGTAAAAGAACTGAAGGTAAGCCAGGATTTATAGGATCTCAGTAATCAACTGACTAAGCTTAATGAAGAAAATGATCAGATGCCAAAATGAATTTGAGGAAACATTAAGAAAATTAAAACTTGACCTGAAACTGGAACTCAACAAAGTCATGGAGACAATGCAGAAAATTGTCACAGAAAAGAAAAATCAGAGCTATTAAGAACCCCTCTAGAATTCCTCACAAGCAGAGTTAAAAATCCAGAAGACAGAACCTCAGACCCGGAAAACAAAAAAGAAGAAATTGATTGGGATTCTAAAAAGTTTGATAATTTAAAAAATCATATGAACAAACTAGTAGGGAACCGTGGGATACCCTAAAGTGAAGAAACATCTGAATTATGGTGATACCGGAGGGGGAAGAAATCCAGGCCAAAGGCATAAAGAACATATTCAACAATATAATGGAAGAAATCTTTCCCATCCTAGCTAAAGAGAGGCCCATTTGGACATGAGAGGCACACAGAACTTCAGACATAAGGGCCAAAGAAGAAACTCTCCAAGACACATCTTAGTTAAAACACTAAGCATAGAATGCAAGGAGAGAGTACTAAAAGCAGCAGGAGGAAAACACTCATCACATATGAAGGTAAACCCTACAGAATTACTTCAGATTTTCCAATGGAAACCGTTAAAGCAAGAAGAGCCTGGACTGGGGTAATTCAAAGTCTAAAAACCTATGGCTTCCAACCCAAACTACTGTATCCAGCCAAAGTATCCCCCATAATAGATGGAGAAAGGAAAATGTCCCATGATAAAAGAAAGCTCTATGACCACATGAACACAAAGCCATACCTACAGAGAGAATAATCCAGAAAGCATTCCACACAGAAGAATTGAGCAAACTCAAGAACCCAATCAAGGAAGGTCACAATAACCACAATTAGAGATAAAGTTTTGAACCTAATATGGTTTATCCTCATGCTTAAGTCATTCCCCTCCCCCCATCCCTTACCCCTCATTCATAACGTCTCACTTCTTTCTACTAGTCTGCATAAAGAAAACGGTTATCCTGGTTAAGGACCACATATGAGGGAGAATATGTGGTGTTCTATTCTCTGTTCTTTTGAGTGATCACTTAGTAAGATCTGCTCAAAGTCAGACCATTTTTTACTAAATTTTGATATTTCATTTTTCCTTTCAGCTGAGTAAAATTCCATCGTGTGAATATACCACAGTTTCTCTGTCCATTCCTCCATGGATGGGCATTTGGGCTGATTCCAATTCTTGGCTATTATGAATTGAGATGCTACAAATATAGTTGCACAGATGTTTCTGTGTCAAGATGTGACATCTTGTGGATAGATGCCTAGGAGAGGGATAGCTGGGTCCATTGGAAGGATTATGTCCATTCTGCTCAGAAGTCTCCACACTGCTTTCCATAGCAGTTGAACAAGTTTGCAATCCCACCAGCAGTGAATGAGGGTTCCTTTTTCCCCCGCATCCTCACCAGCAACAATTGTTGTTGGTTTTCTTTATGATTGCCATTCTGACAGGAGTAAGGTAGTATCTCATTGTCATTTTGATTTGCATTTCCCTGATGCTTAAGGATGTTGAGCACTTTCTCGGGTAATAAAAGGCCATTTGTGTTTCCTCCTCTGTGAATTCTCTGTTGAGATCAGTGCCGATTTTGTGAGGGGGCAGTTTGCTTTTTTGTTATTAATTTTTTTGAGTTCTCTGTTGGTTCTGGAAATTAGGCCTTTGTCTGAGTTGTAGCTGGAGAAAATCATCTCCCAGTTTGAAGGGGGTCTATTGACTCTGAGAACGATGTTTTTGTCTGTACAGAAGCTTTAGAGCCTGATCAGGTCCCATTGATGACTATGTGGTTTTTGCGGGTGAGTTTGTTAATGTGGTGAATTATATTTATCGACTTTCGTAAGTTGAACCATCCCTGAATCCCTGGGATGAAGCCGACTTGGTCAGGGTGAATTATAGTCTTGATATGGGTTTGTATTCGGTTTGCTAGGACTTTGTTTAGGATTTTTGCATCCAAGTTCATCAGGGATATGGGTCTGTAGTTTTCTTTTTTTGTTACATCTTTGCCTGGTTTGGGAATTAGGGCGATGGTAGCTTCATAAAAGGAGTTTGGGAGTCTACCCTCTTTTTCTATGCCCCTGACAAGCTTCAAAAAGAGAGGTTTCAGTTCTGTGATGAATGTTTGGTAGAATTCAGCTGAGAAACCATCTGGACCTGGGCTTTTCAGTTTGGGGAGGTTCTTGATTACTGATTCTATCTCTGTGATTGTTATCGGATTGTTTAAGATCTTTATCTGCTCTGGTCTGAGCTTTGGGAGTTGGTAGGTGTCCAGGAATTTATCCATTTCCTCCAGGTTCTCTAATTTTGTGGAGTAGAGGTTTTGGAAGTATTTTTCAATTGTTTTCTTTGTTTCCAAGTCATTAATCTCAGCTCTGATATTAATTATTTCTTTGCGTCTCGAGCTCCTAGGGTTGGATTTTTCCATCTGTTCTAAAGATCTTAGGTGAGAGGATAGTTGTTTGATTTGAGACCTCTCTGTCTTTGTTATGAAGGCATTTAGTGCAATAAATTTCCCCCTTAGAACTGCCTTCATTGTGTCCCACAAGTTCTGAAAGGTTGTGTCCCCATTATCATTTGTTTCTAGGAAGTTCTAGATTTCCTGTCTGATTTCTTGTTAGACCCATTCATTGTTCAGGAGTGAGTTGTTCAGTTGCCAGTATCTGTTGAAATTTTTGAATCTTGTACCATTGTTAATTTCTACCTTTAATGCATTGTGGTCTGATATGATGCAGGGGATTACATTGATCTTTCTGAATTTGCTGAGGGATGATTTATGGCCCAGTATATGGTCAATTTTGGAAAAAGTTCCATGCGCTGCTGAGAAGAATGTGTAATCTGTGTCCTTGGGGTGGAATGTTCTGAAGATGTCT
>PVHP010013521.1:5525-40853 GCA_004024765.1 Zapus hudsonius | reverse complement strand
ACCAAAAAGAATCATGAAGTATAGAGGATATCAATGAAATTTTTGCCAAAATTTTGAGAATTTGGGAGAAAACTACCAAGATTTAGACAGTGAAACTCTGAGGTAATATAAGCTAACAGCAAGTTTGAATGCAAGTTTATAAGGTACAGTTAATGTTCCTTTATTAGGAAAAGGCAGCTGCAGAGCATAAATCCATCGAATGTAAGTCACTGTGAAGTAAGCATGGCACAAAAGACGCTTTTAAATATAATGGGCCTGAATTCTGATCCAAGGTTGCAAAGGCTAGTTACTAAATGTCTCTAACTGCCTGAAGAAGAAAATTTCTTTCTCCTCTACTTCAGAAGATGTAGCAGCAAGGATGAAGATGTGGTTCAGGGAATAGAGTGCTTGCCAAGGATGCATGAAGTCTGGGTTGGATGCCCAGCTCCATATAAACCAGGCATGGTGACACACACCTATACTTTCAGCACTAGAAGGCAGATTGGGGCAGAGATCCCCCAAAGAGAAAATACATTTAACACTTCCAAACTAAAGCTAACAGGAATTCTAAATTCTAAATTCTAAATGGAGTAAATAACTCTGATCCCACCAAAAATTAAAAAAAAAAAAACTGTGATTATAACCAAAGTATTTTAGCATTAAACTGGAAGAATTCTAAAACCATTATAGAACATGTCTAAACATAAATGAGTCCATGAATCAGCAGAAATCCTATATAACACTTCCAATATTGGGATGTTAATAGGTACTGTGATGTACTGTACTGTCTGGTTTACTAGAATTTTTTATTAAAATATTATACAGGACAGGCGTGATGGTGCAAGCCTTTACTCCCAAGCACTTGGGTAGCAGAGATAGAAAGACAACTCTGAGTTTAAGGCCAGCTGAAACTACATAGTGAATTCCAGGTCAGCCTGGGCTAGAGCAAGACTCTACCTTAAAAAAACTAAAATATAGGGCTAGAGAGATGGCTCAGCGGTTAAGGCACTTGCCTCCAGTGCCTAAGTCCCCGGATTCAATTCCCCAGGACCCACATAAGCCAGACCCACAAGGTGGTGTGCGCTCGCGCTCGCTCTCTCTCTCTCTCTCTCTCTCTCTCTCTCTCTCTCTCTCTCTCTCTCTACTTGAAAAATGAATAAAATATTTAAAAAATTATTTTAAAAAACTAAAAAATAAATAATAATAATGAGTAGTCAGTTATGATGGTGCACTACTGTAATGCCATGACTTGGAAAATAAGAGGATCAAGAGGCCAGCATTGGCTACATAGCAATTTGAGGCTAGTCATTAAAAATGATGATGATGATAATAAACAGCCAGGCATGATGGCACATGCCTATAATTCCCATCTCTCAGCAGGCTAAAGCAAGAGGATCACCATGAGTTCAAGGCCAGCCTAGGCTAGATAGTGAGATTACTTCAAAAAATTAAGTAAATAACTGACCGGGTGCCCAACCAATGTAATTTTATCATTGTCAACACAAAGAACAAAGGAAATTTTAAAAGGCTGAGTTAAATCTCTTTCTCACTTGACTTAGAATGTCAAGGGCCTGTTTAGTAGCTGAGCTCGCTGGGTGAGCCAGAAGTTAAGTAGAACACTCCCTTCCCATGTTGAACAGAATCCTGCAATCCCCATGCTACCACCACAGCTATCGTAACAATGACAAGATGGACAGTAACCCAAGCTCATGAAAGACAGAAGCAGACACTGGGGACCCCGGACAAACTGGCCACACAAGCCAAGTTGTTCCAGAAATGCAGTTGGACACTACCAGATTAAGTGATTTCCCCCATGAAAGACTTACTGTTTTTTCAGCTGCCTCTGGCCTCTTCTTTTTGGGCTCCCACTCTCAGACCCGCTACTTGCCTTCAGTTTGTGAGGGGAGAAAATGGTTTCAGAATTTAATTCACAGTAAGACTTTAGACACAAAGAAACATAAGCACATGTGCTCCTCTTCTTTTGCTTTGAAAAGCACTATCTGCTGTCGCTGAGTTATCTCTAAAGCCAGAACAAGTACAGATTTCAGCTTGACTTCCAAATTTGCAACATCCGATCAAACTTACTACAGTCACATACTGTTCTGAATCTGCATTATCCAACCCAGTCACCATCAGCCACATGTGATTACTGAGCACTGGAGTGTGACTAAGGAATACAATTGTAAATTTTACTTAATTCTAATTAATATAAACGTTAGAAGCTATATATGCTACCGGGAATAATAATGGATGCTGAACAACCAGAATATCAAATGAAAATGCCACAACAGTTGGTCATTGTATTTTAAATGCAATGGCACTAAATCTATTCATTTTAGACTTGATTATAGAATAGATTCAATGATGAGTGAAAAGAGTTCTGGTTAAAAAGCATCAGGTCAAGGAAAGACAAGAGTTATGGTTATTTGAATAGCTCTTAAACAAAATAAAAAACTACTCCTATGGCTGTTAGTCTTGGGTTCTATTAAGAATACATTAATATGTAGAACAGGAAAATACTTCTACGATTATGTGATTTGTGTCTTAAAAGCACACTTACTAAAAGCTCACAACTAACCTTCTGCTACTGATATTTAACTTTCATCAGAACAAAATCACATAGCCAAGAAAGCAAAGTCCTTCCTAAGAAGGTAGGAAGGGACATTCGACAAGACAGAATCTAGTCTATAAACTTAATATAATCACAAAAATATCACAATCTGAGAAGGGTTCTGAAACACGTCCAAGTCTATAGACAAGCAAACCCAGTACATCATGCCAGCCTTAAAAATCACCCATCTAGCCGGGCAAGGTGGCGCACGCCTTTAATCCCAGCACTCGGGAGGCAGAGGTAGGAGGATTGCCGTGAGTTCAAGGCCACCCTGAGACTACAGTGAATTCCAGGTCAGCCTGTACTAGAGCGAGACCCTGCCTCGAAAAACCAAAAATAAATAAATAAATAAAAATCACCCATCTAAGAACTGGGGGTGTAACTCAGTCATGGAGTGCTTGCTTAGCAGGCATAAGTTTTCTGCCATTCAAATCTCAGCATCACAAAAAAAAAAAAAAAAAAAAAAAGATTAGGGGCACGGGGGAAATCACCAATCAAATCAATTTTTTGTAATTGGACCAGCGAATGAATATGCTAAAAACTAATTTTACATCTCACAGTAAAAGTGAGCTAGAAAATCAAATTTACATTAAGACAAAAAAATTAAACAATCCTCCTTCTTCAAGTCAAAAACCATTTCCATTGTTCCACCTGTTCACTTAGTTACTCTTTAATGAAGCCTAGAGTTAGAAGTAAACATTAAAAAAGTAAAGTCCCTATAATTTCACTATCAGAAATTAACTTCATAAACTGTAATACTATATAACACTAAAATGAAACATTGTGTGATTTTTTTATGCTTCATTTATTTCCTGCCTTCCCTGCTGACAGAAAGCTTACATTAGAGTCACTTGTAACTCCCATACCTGAAGTTCAGTCTTTTTAATGATAATATATACAGGGGTCCTAGAGGATGAGGTAAAATAGGGAATTCAAATGTATCCCCTCAAAACTTTTCCTTACCTCTTCCTTAATATTAAATCGGGATGGCTCTTGTCTGCTTCGGTTTGACCGCCTAACCCCATAAACATCAGGATATTCTTCCCACATCTGCAAAATCAATAGATCATGCATGAATCCTTGTCTTAACTGCTACTTGCTATTTTCATTACTGGAACATTTATTGCAATTCAAAAGAATTCAAGTAACTAAATATCAAAAGGGGCATCCTTAGCCGGGCGTGGTGGTGCACACCTTTAATCCCAGCACTTGGGAGGCAGAGGTAGGAGGATCGCTGTGAGTTCAAGGCCACCCTGAGACTACAGAGTGAATTCCAGGTCAGCCTGGACTAGAGCGAGACCCTACCTCGAAAAAAAAAGGGGGGTATCCTTGTGAGGAAACAAAGCACTGTCTTCACAGAGAAGAGGTATTACTGTCCGAGGACACAGTGTTTAACAATATTCTTCACTACTCAATAGCTACTTCAACCATGTACATCACTTACCCACCACTGAAACAAAAACTTAAAATACACAAATACAACAAGAGACAGATTACTTCCACTAAGGACAAAGTAATTAAGATAAATTTTAAATTCCCTAATGCTTGGAATTTCAACTTTGACTGCAGGCAACAATCTGCCTTAGAAACTAAAAGAAAGTAGATCTCCTATTCGTTCTAAACTAAGTTAGAGCATTTAGCTATAGGTTCTCACAATGAGACATCACCGTCACTTTTTTTTCTAGCATACCTACTTTTTAAATTTTCTAGCAATAATTAGCCCTTTGCCTCTTAAGATCTCATTTTACAAACACTCTTCACCAGAGTTAAAAGGTTAACTTTGAAGGATGGTCTGGTTGAGGAGAAATTGTTTTCCACTCTCACCAGACATGTTTTTCAAATAAAATGCAAAGATGCTTAACTGAAGATACACACATGTGAGAAATAGATGCTTGAAAACCAAGGTTAGGAATGTGGGTTTGTTATTAAAACACAAGCAGCAGCCAATATTTAGAAAAGTGAGACACAGAATATACACACAAGGAGAAGCCAATATGGGACTGTACAGTGCTTAAAAGTTTAAGTAGGGCATGGTAGAGCACACTTAAGAGGCTACACCAAGGAAAAAAGGTTGTGACAAATTCCAGGCCAGCCTGTCTACATCAAGTTCCTAACTAGTTGAAGCTATACAGCAAAATAAGACAATTGATCAAAAAAATAAAAATAAAAATGAAGTACAAAAAGCAAGGCCTACTGGTAGACACTTACTGTAATCCAGGCACTTAAGAGATTAAGGAAGGAAGCTCACACAGAATTCCAAACAAGCCTCACACAGTGAGTTCAGGACAGGCCAGCCTGGACTACATAGTGAGAACTTGTATCCAAAAAAAAAGTATTAAAAGTCCATAAAAAGCCAAACCTGACCAACAATGGCCTTTAAAAATACCGTATTACCAAGCAAAGGGGGAAGGGCATTATTAACCAATTAGCAACATCAATAAAAAGCCAAAGTAAACTGAGAAAAACAAAATAAGGAATGATACTAAAGCTTGAGATTTAAAATGGCCCAGGAACGGGCAGTCATGTATTTCAATGCTCTCCGACTCTCACAGGTAGAACACAAAAGGCCTAACCTCCAGTTAGGAGAAACTGAGCAAGAAGAAGTACAGGTAGAAAAGGCAAGCATATGCAGAAAATACCCTAGACCAATCTGGTAGAGCCAGGAGGGAGCACTAGCTGTCTGTCCACACCCACACGCTTTGTGGAGCTTTGCTAGGATGAAGCTATTTGACTCAACAGAACTGTTTAGCACTTTTATCAGCAGCATTGATAAAAACAACAGCTATTCCCAGCCAGCTTTATCCCTCTGAGATGACATCAAGGTACCCTGACTCTTATGTTGCAACTTTGCTACAGAATATGTTGGAATGCTTACACCCCAAACTCATTTTGTGTTCATATTTGTCCAGTTGTGGCCTAATTCAATTCTTCCATGAAAAAGCTGTCAAATGCATTTACTGACTGAGTGCTCCTACATGAGTAATGGAACTTTACTTTGAAAGTTCTCACTTTAAGGTAACTATCATTAAAACATAATCATTCTAATTGACTAGTAGAATCCAGGCAGATGTAATAATGCATTATTAACCTTTTAAGAACTGATTACCTTAACCAAAAATGTATTCCAGTATTTCTACCTGAAGATGTAATTTTATCTTAAAATTCCATGTATGTACATATGTATTTATATATTTTGGTGTACTATGGTGATAGGGACTGAACACATAAATCCAACTCAATAATACTTTCTCTCATTTTCTAGTGCTCCAATATTTCCTTAAATAAGGAACATTTAAGCTATTTGAGGAATCAGTTGTGAATACAAAGAGTAAATTAAGATTTCAACACAATTTAAAAAATAATATACTAGTCGCAGTTTTCATGGTTTCCTTTTATTTCTATCTTTAGTTTTAACTAAATTCCTAGTGTATAGAAGATAGACTGAAGATGATTGTGTTTATCATACATGACTCAATAATGTGTTAGTTAATCTATACTCATCTCACTCTTCGTTGGAGATTGTTTGTTATTTTTCAGAAGGCAGGAAGAGAGCTGTGACCTTTCCAACCACAGACTGATCGCTGACATTCCGGCAAGAGATGAGCCACCCCAGACCTACCATAAGAGGCTCCACATGAAACCCCACAGAGAGTTACAAGATAAGCAACAGACCCATAACCGAAGCCAATCAGTCAACCCAGGATGAGCCAGCGAGACAGACACCACCGATCTTCAACACAACCTAAAGCAGAAGTACAGAGGCCCCTAAGACCTCAACAATAAAGTAGCATAATACCCACCATGACTCAGGAACAGGGAAGAGGGGGCGGAAAGATTGTAAGAGCCATGGTGGAGGAGATTGTCCAGAGACATGGCCCCCACTCAGTAACAACATACACACCAGATCCCGTACTCTTGGGCTCCTAAGAAAAGATGCACTATGGGAGCAATTGACAGGGAGGCTACTAAAAATAGAATCTAGGTAATCAAGAATTGCATATATTTGTTAACCTATACTGATCTCACTCTCTGATGGAGATTGTGTTTGTATTTTTCAGGATGCAGCGAGAGAGCTGTGGCCCATCTAACCCTACCAACCGACCGTAGGCTGATAGCTGAGATCCTGGCAAGAGATGAGCCACCACAGTCATATGGTGGAGGATCCATATGGAACCCCGCAGAGAATGACAGAATGAACAAGGGACCCACAGCCACAGCCATTCAATCAACACAGGATAAGCCAGTGAGACAGAAACCAACGATTTTCGACACAAAGACCCCTAAGCTCACAACATTAAAGCAGCCTTAATACTCATCCAACATGACTCAGAGAACTGAGCGGAAGAGAGGGCAGAAAGATTTTGAGAGCTGTGGTGAGGGAGACGATCCAGAGGCATGGCACCCCTCAGTAACAACACACTTGGGCCAGGAAAACCGAGGTGAATACTAGGCTATCCATGGTCCCCTGCCCCAAGGACTGATCCAGACGGCCCACAGAGGAGGATATCCAGCTGATTGGGGATGGGGGAGGGCATTGGGCCACTAAATAATGTAACTCATTATAGACTATATATATACACGTATATATATACACACATATATATACACTTAAGAATTGGCTTTGAGGGCTGGAGAGATGGCTCAGTGGTTGGGGCACTTGCCTCCAGTGCCTAAGGCCCCGAGTTCAATTCCCCAGGACCCACATAGGCCAGACCCGCGGGGTGGTGGCCCTGGTGCGCTCTTTCTCTCTCTGAATCTCTCTGCTTGAAAATGAATAAAATATTAAAAAAAAAAAAAAAACAAGAATTGGCTTTGAAAAAAAAAAAAACATACAAAGGGGGGTGAGACCGGGTTGACTCCTAGGCTATCCATGATCCCATGCCCCATGGACTGATCCAGCTTGCCCACGGAGGAGGATACCCAGTTGATTGGAGACGGGGAGGAGGGAAATCAGGGAACTGGGGATACCAACACATTATTTGCTCATTCAGTGTATCTAACTATGGATAATAAGGATAAAAACAAAACAACAACAAAAACAATGTGTTAGCATTCTGAAAATAACAGACTACAGATACAATGGATACCAGGCTCAGCTATTTAAGACTCTAAAGATTGTTGAACAAGACCTTCGGCCACATACCTGGATATCAAATTTCTAAGTTAAATGATACAAAGGGCAAAATCTCTTAGCAGAACATCTAGTAAACTTTTTTAAATATTTATGTGAGACAGAGAGATAGTAAGAGATAGATAGAATGAACATGCCAGGGCCCCCTACCACAACAAATGAACTCCAGATACATGCACCACTTTGTGCATATGGCTTTACATGGGTACTAGGGAATCAAACCTGGGACATCAGACTTTTCAATCAAGCACCTATAACAGCTAAACCATCTCTCCAGCCCTTATATGGCTTCTATTAACAAAACAAACAAAAAAAAAACCTGTTGATGTAGTTCAACTAGTGTATTTGCCTAGCATGCACAAAGCCCTGGGTTCTATCCCCAATACCATATAAAACGAAGGGAGGGTAGTGTGTGTCTGTAATACAAGCACTAGGAAGGTGAAAGAAGGCAGGAACTCAGCAACACTATGGAGTTCTAGGCCAGCCAGGAACATAGGCAAGTGAACCTGTCTCAAGAAGAAGGAGGAGGGAAGAAGGGAGGAATGGAGGGAGAGAGAGAAAGAGAGGGTTAGTAAAATCACCACTGAAAATGTCTTTTTGAAGGCACACCATACCCTGAGCAGGCAACAGGAACAACACTGGAACATATGAAGGTTATTTCTTGGTGATACATTTATTCATTATTATTATTAACAAAAACTGTCATTTTCCTATCCTAGCACTTCCATAAGCATTCTCCAACCTTATACTGACTCCTAAAGAACATATACTATTAAACAATAAATTTACTATCAAAAGAACTGAAATAAAATATTAATCCTATAATGGCATACCAAGTAGCCAGTAGCCATAGATTGTTACTAGAAAATTTTCACTGCCAGAGATGAGATACCTTCCAATGACTTCTTGGCCAGGGAGGTTCTGTAGGTCCCAAAAACATTACAGGCCACTGCCAAGACTCTTGGTTGCCTACCAGAATGAGATGGCAAGACCCTATTGCTGAAGACCACATATGCTTGGGCTATAGGTCACTGAGAAATCAAGCTGAAGCTGAGCTGGAAACGTCCTTCCCTTTAACCAGATGACAGAAAGCTGGTAAATACTATGGCTGCATGCAGCCCTATGGGAGGGAGACGTCATCAATGGTGGTAAATAGCAATGGACCTTGCAAGACTTAACATTGGCCAGCCAGAACAAATGTGCCAACTGGGGCAATAGTAGAAGGTCTATTGTGGGGGAAACCAATTGCTCTCTAATGGGACTGGAGGTCCACTCCACAGGAGGGAATGCATGCCTGGTACTGAAGACCTAGTAGAAAACCTATAATGGGAGAGATCATGAGCAGTAGGGAACTAACACCTGCTGTTATCTGGCTAAATGCATATATTATGAGAACCAAACTGCCCTACAAGCACTTTTTTTTTTTAATAAGCATACCCAAATAATAATGTTATTCTCACTTCTTTCTGGCTTGGCAAGCTTCTCTTTTTCAGATGGTGGTGACCACTGAGATAACTCAAAAGACACCACTGTTTTGACTCCACTGTTTTGTCAGCACTATGGTATCTTTTCACCACTGTGAAAAGTTCAGCACTGGGAAATCTCTATCACACTTACTGAGTCTCAGGATCTATTGAGGAAGAGGCAGCAAAAATATTGTAAGAGCCAAAGGAAGGGGAGGACTGCTTACAACGCAAACTTCCAGACATACAATGGCCTTGATATTCATGATTTTGCAGTGCCTGATAATACCTACACATAATGGGAGGAAAAGATGATGACAAAACAAAACAGAGACTGATTGAGAGGGGGAAGAAGTATTGGGGAGAGGGGAGGTAATCATAATGGTTTATGACATATAATTAATTAATTCAATATAATTAATTTAATGAAGTTTTTAAAAAGAATGTTAAATCCTAAACAATAACTATAAATGGTTTATATTTTGTTTTTAATTTCAGGTTAGTTGAAGGCATTCTATACAACCTGCAGGTAATTAGAAAACATAGGTAATAAGAAAATTAGTTATGTAGAAAAGTAGATTAATAGACTATAGCTTAAATTATAAAATTAGTATAAAAATTTTCAGGAATTTAATTTTAATGATTTTAAAAAACAAAGTTCCTTTGTACTTCTAAGTGATTCACACATGATTTTCTGAAAATAAAATTTTAAAAATTCAGGTGTCCTGATGATTGGGCCAAGTAATTTTTGCTGTCAAGAAGAAATTATTCCAAAATTTGGACTTTAATAAGAAAATGCTAGCCGGGCATGGTGGCCAATGCCTTTAATCCCAGCACTCGGGAGGCAGAGGTAGGATTACCGTGAGTTCAAGGCCACCCTGAGACTTCATAGTGCATTCCAGGTCAGCCTGGGCTAGAGTGAGACCCTACCTCGAAAAACCAAAAACAAAAAGAAAATGCTACACAAAGTCAACTTTTTGCCTTTACATTCTTTGCTAGAAAATTCTATTCTATATTAAGCAAAAACTACAATACCTATCTGGACAAGACATTTCTTTCTGTAAGATTTCTTTTCCATTGTTTAGGCAACAAAAAATGTTTTTATGCCAGGTACAATGGTCCAATACTGTAATCCCAGCAATGGGGAGGTTGAGGCAGAAATCCTGAGTTCTAGGCCAACCTGGGCGACATAGTAAAACTGTCTGAAAAAGATGACCAAGGGGGGAAAAAAAAAACTGGCCAGGCATAGCAGCGCATACCTGTATTCTTAGTGCCAGGAAGGTAAAGACAGGAGGTTCAGTTCAAAGCCAAAGCCAGCATTGGACTACATGAGTTTAAGGCTGGTCTAGGCTACATAACACCTTGTTTAAAAAAAAAAAAAAAACCTGTTTTACTATAGAATCACAATTATTTATCACTGTAACAGCTAGCTGAATTCTACGAAAAAAGCTACTAACTACTAATATTTTTTTTCTGGTATACATAACATTATTTACCCATACTTTTAAATTTTAAACTATACAACTATATTAAAATTTGGCTTTTTGTTCTCTAACTGGATGGCTCCATGCCATTCCTTAGAACTCTGTTACTAACTGCATCATTTAGCAGGGCAGAAAATCATCTGCACTTGTACTCAGAAGTCCTGTAATACTATAAAAAGTGGCTCATTTTCTCTATCAAGACATACACATGAGCCAAGCATGGCAGCTCATGCCTAGAATTCCAGCACTTGGGGCATGTAGGCAGGAGGACCTGCCTTGGCTACAGATGGGTGACTTCCAAGCCAACCTGGGCAACTAAGCAATCAAAAAAGAACATACACACACACACACACACACACACACACACACACACACACACACACACACACACAAACTAACAAGTTTCTACTGGAAATAAAAATCTGCTGGCTGGTCCAAACTAGCAGCATGTTTGTAATATACAGAGCAAAGGAGATACCTTTTTCACATCAGCTATCCGTTCCTTCTTAGATGCTGGCTTCTCTTTGGCTTCTGGAAGAGTTGGCTGTGATTTGGAACCTGCTGATTCACTCTCAGATTCTGAGTGACTTTCGGAGGATTCAGAACTGCTATTCGACTCACTGCCATGTCCACTTCCTGGATCACTGCCCTGTTCACTTTCTGACTGGCTGCCAGAGTCAGAACCTGAAGCTTCTTCAGAGCCTGAATGACTGAATTTAAGAGAGACAGGTAGACAGAAAGGCCATTTAAAGCCATTTAAGAACTTCCACATTAATCATTGTTTTTAAAATCTTCATGGTAAAATGTCAGCAGACAGTTATTACAGTAACATTAACTCTTCAAATTCAATTTTTTTATTCTTCTATTGCAAATAATGTGACACTATCAATCTCTACATCCCAATTGTTCAATATCCTCATTTTCTTAATGTTTATTGAAGCCAACTATACCAGGTGAGATATATATATATATATTCTTTTTTTAATTTAATACTGTTTAACTTCAAAAACATCTCAGCATTCTAAACATACAAAAAATAACAGAATGTTGCAAATTGTGTTTAAGTACAGAGGCCCTTGAACTTTCATTGATGCAGTAGTTCTTTTGCTTGGCTGACAATAAGTTCTAGTTTGTTTAGAAACAAAGTTTGAAATCTACAGCACTTAACTAAAAGGAAAACTCCAAACACTTCTTTTCATGCCAGCTGACCCCACCCCCCTTTGCCACAACTAAGAATGTCAGCAGAATGCCATGTCACTATATACAAAAACAAGACAACCTGAAGCTAAATGGATGCCCACTGCCTCACAGTGCACACCCTGAGCTACAAGCCCCTCCAAAAGGCATCTTCCCTCCTCCATTCTCCACACCACATAAGGAGCATCAAGAGTTTGTCTCAGTTGTTTTGTCCTTTACAAACTATAGATATGTACAGTTGACAACTCGGAATTTCTAGCCAATAACCATATAGCTACCACCACCTTACAAGCTAAAAAGAAAATGCCAGAAACATCTCCAAATGCCTTGTCACACCAACAGCAAAGTGCACAGAGTGAGGAGAACACGAGAGCGTCTTTCCATTTTAAAAATGCTTGGGAATATGTACAACTTTGATACAGTTCAGGGCGCTCCAAACACCCATGGCCACTTCATGTAAACCACTGAAACTTTGAGAGACTACAATGTGATCATGATCAAGTTCTGTAATTAAACCTAATGAGAGCAATAGACACTGCTCAAATGAGAGGTGTGTCAATCACGGGGCTCCCTACTCTAAGGTATTCACAAGGAGACGGATACACAGTTTATTTATTCGTCCTCCTCCTCCTCCTCTTCCTTCTCTTCATCTTCATCCTCGACCTTTTTCCTTGCAACCTTGGCAGGACCCTTCGTGCCATCAAATTTTCCTTTCGATTTATAATCGGCCACATCCTTTTCATATTTTTCCTTTAGTTTGGCTGCCTTGCTAATGTATAGTTGCTTTTCATTATCGCTTAAGTTGTTCCACATTTCGCCAGGTTTCTTGGCAACATCGCCGATGGAAATGCCTGGGTTGGTGGCTTTTATTTTAGGGCGGAACTCCGAACAAAATAAAAAGCCAGATGGGGGTCGTTTGGGAGCATTGGGGTCTTTTTCTTTCCTCCCTTGGCTGGACCGTAGTCCTTCATCTCCTGATCGTAATGTACTTTATCCGCCTTCGCCATCTCATCGAATTTTGATTTTTCCTTGGTAGACATGGTCTTCCACCTCTCCGAGCATCTCTTCGAAATTCAGCAAAATTTACAGGGACTTCCGGATTTTTTTTCTTATGTTCCTCTCTGCACGTTTGTACAAAGAAAGCATATGTGGACATCTTCCCTTTTGGTTTCTTAGGGTCACCTTTAGCCATCTTGACTGTATTGTTCGCTAGTCTCTATATATATTCTTTTACATACTTGAGTGACTGAAAATTATAGCTCAGAAGTAATTAATTCTCAAATTTGCTCAAACAGTATGATCTGAAACCATATTAACTTGAATCAACTAAGTCATCTGTTTAAGTATCAATATCATCTCTAGACAAAACTAATCAAAAAGTATGAAACCCAAAGAGGAAGAATGCAGTGTGGCTGCACTTATCCAATTAGTTCTCAACAACAGGTGCAAATCAGACTCATGTGTGAAGCTTTGTAAAAATACACACACTTTAACCTCAATCCAGAGATCCAGCCTCAAAAAGAAAAGGTACTGAATCTCATGAGACAAATAATCTACTAATCAGACATTAGTCACCACCAGACCCTCTCCCTCTTTGTCATTCCAAACAACCCTATTCAAAGAGCAGTCTAATACAAAAATAAAGTAACTCAAGAGTCCAGTAAAAGAATTCTTATAAGAACAGTTTAACATTTCATATTTGGATAAGAAGAATTTGATGTGCTTCAAAATCCTTTCTGAAATCTCTAAGAATAGATTCACTAATTCTTACTAGACTTTAAAGGCAAGAAACTTTGTAACTTCTATTATTTCAGTTGTCATTTTTCAAATGGGCTCAAGAGGGCAGCAAAGCAGCATAGCACTTAAAACAGCCTCCATTTCAGAAACGCCTTAGTGTTTATTTTCCTAAATAACAATTTACAAAATGGCTGAACTGCTTGGCAAGATTTAACTTGGTCAACACAAAAAAAAAGAAAAAGAAAAAGAAAAAGAAAAAAGAAGACAATCTAGAAAAACACGATGTAAATCGACCCTGGGACTGCATAAAACAGACGCTTCAATCGTACAACATGGACAATGCTCAAGTGTATTACAAAATCTGTACTAACAGCCTCCTGGTATCACTGCCTTTGTCAGTCATTATAGTAAACCAGCCCACACTGCTGTGAAACTATTCCTTCTCAGTAACTTCCAGGTGTATTTTAGAAAGGACGTAAATGGAACCATTTACTAGTAAATAAAATTGGGTTTAGTTACTAAGGTCTCCTATATACCTCTAGTTTAAGTTCTATGATTCAGCAGAATAAATTATAATATAAACAGGGTTAGGACAAATAGGAAAATGGGAAAATGAGTTATAATATACATAACATACAATATGTGAATTGCATATAAAAATTTCAATAGGAAACTAAGGAAAGAAAAGCATGCACTAACAAAAAAAAAGAAAATGAAATGGGCTGGAGAGATGGCTTAACAGTTAAGGCACTCACCTGCAAAGCCTAACAACCTGGGTTCAATCACCCAGTACCCATGCGAAGCAAAATGCACAAAGTGGTGTGGTGCATCATGTATCTGGAGTTTCTTTCAAATGGCTTAGAGCCCCCTGGAGTGCACATTCTCTTAAGAATACTGTTCTCTCCTCCCTCCCCCCCCCCCCCCCCCCCAAAGAAAGAGGGGAGGGGGAAGGGGAAGAGAGAGTGATGGAAGCAGGGAAGGTAGGAGGGAGGGAGGGAGGGAGACAGAAATGAAGAGATGAGACAGTCTCAAAAAAAATGGTGGGTTGGGGAGAGGGCTCAATGGTTAAAGGCACTTGTTTGCAGAGCCTGACAGCCCAGGCTCCATTCCAATACCCTTGTAAAGCAGGTGCAAAGTGGCATATGTGTCTGGAGTTCATTTGCAGCAGCAGGAAGCCCTGGTATACTCATTCATTCTCATTCTCTCACATTCATTTCTCTCATCCTTTCATTTATTTCTTTCCCTCTCTCTCCCCCCTCTCTCCCTCTCCCCTCAAGTAAAATTTAAATTAAAAAATTTTAAATAAAAATTATAATAATGGGCTACAGAGATGGCAGTCAAGTGCTTGACACACAAATATCAAGACCAGAGTTCAAATCTCTAGCACAAATGTAAAAGCCAGGCAAATTCCAGAGCTGCAGAGGAAGAGACAAGAGAATCTGGATTGGTGAGCTCCAGATTCAGTTAAAGATTCTGCCTCAAAAAACAAGATGGAATGAGTTTGAGGAGACATCCAATATCAACATGTGTGCACATACACAAGCATGCACACACACACATACATATGAAAAAAGATCTCATTAAGTCTCACTAGTAATTTGGGAGATACATGTTATCACATTATTTAACAAATCCATTCTGCAAGAGTAAGTACACGTTAAATGGTGAGAAAGCAAACTATTAAAACTAGTGAAAGTAACTTAAAAGATATTTCATAAAATGTGAGAGCATATAACCTAGATAAAACAAACTTGGACAAGTACAAAACTGTTCAGATCCAAAAAGGCAATGATCTAATATTCATGTATAAAAATATACAAGTAAAATAGGAATTATCCATACTATGCAACTAAATATAGAAGTTAGATTAGGGCTTAATAACATTTAATAAATATAAACAAGGTTAGGTGTAGTGGCATACGCCTTTAATCCCAGCACTCAGGAGGCAGAGGTAGGAGGATTGCCAAGAGTTCAAGGCCGCCCTTGAGACTACATAGTGAATCCAGGTCAGCCTGGGCTAGATGGAGACCCCTACATAGAAAAACCAAAATAAAATAAGCATTGAAAATGTCAATTTTTAAATGAAATTATTGCCTATATACTTTTAAATGCCAAGTTAGCATGAAAATGACAGTGGTTGAAAAGGGTTAAACATGATTGCAGCAGTCTCTTAACTAAAATTTTCTCCTTTAAACTATTCATTTCTTTAAAAAAAAAAAACAATCCCAGGGCTGGAGATGGCTCAGCAGTTAAGGCATTTGCCTACAAAGCCTAACGACAGAGTTCAATTCCGCAGTGCCCACAAAGTGATTCATGCATCTGGAATTCTTTTGTAGAGGCTGGAGGCCCTGGTGCACCCATTCTGTTTCTCTTCTCTGATTGCAAATAAATAAAAGTAGTTTAAGATAAATTTTAAAATAGTAAATAAAAATAAAAAATAAGATAAATACAAAAAAAAAATCACATAACTCTCTTCCTAGGATTTAGTAATTCTGAAGTCTATCAGCTACCGACCCTGTTTGATGCAGAACAGAAAAACGGAAATGAAGGGGACAGGAAAGGAGTCTGGGTGAAGTCTCTCACAGCTGAGGATCAAGAATTAACAGTGCTGGGAATGTGGTGTAAAGGTGCTGGGTGGGCACCGTGTAAGGAAGGCACAAATTCCACCCCCAGACTGCAAAAACTGAGCATTCCTAAAAGGTTGAAATCTGATCCTGGCATTGTGGTTGGTTAAACTCAGCCCCCATTCAGAATCTATAAATGACCCCAATTTGGGTCACAGAAAGGGCTTTACTAAAACCCTCTGGCCTCTTTCATGGCAGGAGCTCTCTGTACTTCCTCCTCTTTCCTTCTCTTAATCTAATAAAGTTGCTCTAAACCTTTAAAAAAAAAAAAAACTAAATATGGTACTCCACACCTATAATTCCAGCACTTTGGAGGTAGAGGCAGGAGGATCAGAATTTCAACGTTATCCTCAGCTACAAACAGTTAAAGAGCAGCCCAGGCTAAATTAGCATTTGCTATAAAAGCTACAAAGATGACATTCCTTTCATATTGAGATTTTTTTTAATGTTAAAATACTAATGAACTGTGTAAGTTTGTATGAAGTTCAGGGATGGCCTCTTTCCCAGCTTTATTTGTTGCTGTTGTTTTGTTTTGTTTTTTGAGGTAGGGTCTCACTCTAGCCTAGGCTGACCTGGAATTCACAGCAATCTTCCTACCTCTGCCTCCCAAGTGCTGGGATTAAAGATATATGCCACCACGCCCAGATTCTAATTTTTTCTGGTAATCTCACAAGCAAAAATAAATCTTTGTTTAATATAAAAGCATCGTAGATTCCCTTGCAAGTAAGTGACTCTGGGTTTTACCTTATCAGCTGCAATACCATCCAAGAAGCATCAGGAGTCACTCTCGCATCAGTCACCAAAGAAAAGGTTCCTTAGCAACCTGAGATATAACTTCAGAATCACCAAAACAATATACATGGCTGCTAATTCACAATTCTCCTTTGAGAAGCCCAAAATCCCACTTGGGTATGTATTATTCTTTTCCTGAGCACCCCTTCATTAGCTCATGCTTAAAATCTATGTATAAACTCCAACTCTGCTTCACACTGGCTTGTCCTAAAATTCTTTTCTGCAGCATAGTCAAGGATCCTTTTGGAGGTCTCTGAAAAAAAACTCCTCAGTAATTGTGTTTGGGTCCCAGGCCAACACTGCCATCTCCTGTTTTTTATGGGAGGCATTGATTTGGATTGAGATCCTACAATAAAGCCCAAAGAAACCAAACCAAAATGCATTCAACAAAAAACATTCAACACTAAACTTCTAAAACTTGTTTGCCTTATGTTCAGGACAGAAACGGTAGCTAAATCTCCAAACAGGCTAATTTAACTTGACATAATTAAATTCTTTATGCATTAATCCTTACAAGGAAAGCAACAAGAAAGTAACCAGAAGTTACCAGCTTTGCATTTTTGGGTACTGTTGTTTCCCTGTTCTTGCACAAGCTACTTTATAAGGACAATTCCACAATGCCCAACAGAGCACCTTCTTACTGATGGAGTGTTGTCAATTCATGAATCACTAATAAGATCCAATTAGACCTAGCCAGGTGTGGTAACTTAATCTTGGCCCTCCAGAAACTGAGGTAGGAGGGATCACCATGAGTTTGAGGCCAGCCTGGGACTACAGAGTGAATTTCATTAAGGTCAGCCTCAGCTAGAGTAAGATCCTGGCATCAAAAAAAAAAAAATCCTCCAATTAGTTTCTTTAAACTCAATCTGTAGATCATAATCTGTTGAAATTTTGTTGACATTCTGAAAAGGCATATGTATTTTTAAAATGAACATAACAGGGCTTATAAATTCATGATGCAAAGAAGCTAAATTAATCCTCATATTAAGGCCCGTGGTCTGGGGATATAACTCAATGGTATATCCATACATGTATATATAGCATTGTGAGGCCCCAGGTTCAACTCCCAGTATGGATAAAAAGAAAGGAAAAAAGAGACAGGCCTGGTGACACAGTCCTTTAATACCAGCTACTCAGGAGCCTGGGCATCAAAAACCAGAGGTAAGGAGCTGGAGAGATGGCTCAGCGGTTAGGGCACTTGCCTTCAGTGCTTAAGGCCCCGGGTTCAATTCCCCAGTACCCACATATGCCAGACCCACAAGGTGGTGGCCCTGGTGTTCTCTCTTTCTCTCGCTCTCTCTGCTTGAAAATGAATATTTTTTTAAAAAAAACCAGAGGTAAAAGAAAACAATTACCTTTTTAAGTTTCTGAAATTCTCAAGTGGGACCAAACAAAAGCTTTTCTCAGGATACTTCTGCTCCCAATAAAGAACTGACATGTGAGTCATCCTAAATGGCTTATGAAGCACCCAGCATGTAAATCAGCAGAAAATGAGTAGTACAAGGGCACATGGATAAGGTATAACCTAAAACTATTTCACAAATGTCTCATCAGGACAATACATCCTATACTAAATACAAAGAGAAACTTGCCCCCTTCAAGGAAAAACTAAAGACTAACAATCAAGCTATGAAAAGCAGTTACACCAGGGGGAAAACTGAATTGAGGTTACTGTTCAGATTCTTGGGTACAACACCAAAATGAATAAAATTCTAGAAAGTCCAAGTACCCTAATCCTAACAGTAATTCTTGTTTGTCTGTTTGCTTGTCAAGGTAGGGTCTTGCTCTAGCCCAAGTAGCAATTCTTAACAAATATATTTGAGGAATTAAATGCCTAGATAAATCTAAATTCCAAACATAAATTTTCATTAATAAAAAATAAGAGCACTCCAAGAATCAGACCTATTACTCTTCCTATTAGAACTTCATAGCAGCCAGATACTGCCTCTGTGAATGTCAGATAACCTGTATTTGAAGTCATTTAATAACTATTTCTGGAACTGGTAATCACACTATTTGGGAGGTGGAGGCAAGAGGATCCGGTTTTAGGATTACCATCAGCTAAATAGGCATTCCAGAGGGGGGGGGGGAGTATAGAGAGAGGAGAGGAGGAAAGAAGAGAATAGAGAAGAGGAGGAGAGAGGACTATTCCCAACCATATGACATAGGCCTACACAGAGCTTCTGCCATTTCACCTAAACCTTCTATATACATGTTAGATAAAATCTAACCAGGTACGAGAACTTGTTTTTTTTCAATTATTCAAATCATTCTAGGAAAAATCTGTATGGAAACTAAGCTTAGAATAATTTGAAAAACCAAAGACACAATTTTTGATTATCAAATAACCCAAAGTGCAGGTGTGGGAATGGAAGCCACACTGCATGAGGCAGTTTCTAAGGGAATCCAGTTAAGGGCAAATCAAGCCTTCACCCCAGCCCCTCAATATTCTTTTAAAGGCCATGAGTTTGCATCAAAAGTTAAAGTAAAAATGTAGCTTTTGAAATGATTTTCTTGAGAGTAATTTTAAAAATAAGGAAAGGTGGGTAAATGGGAAGATACTGGAAACCTTAACTGGATTCCCTAGCACCCACTTACACAGCTGGGTGTGGTCATGCACACTGTGGGAGATAAGACAGGAATGCTGGGGCTAGGTCAGCCAGTATGTGGGGGGGGAGGGAGCACGGACATGAACACAGCAGCTCCAGGTTCATTGGATGGTCTGAAGGAAACACAGATGAGCAATAGGACACCCACCCTTCTCTGGCATGAACATCTGCCACACACCCACCACACACACGTGCGCGCGCGCACGCACGCGCGCGCGCGCGCACACACACACACACGCACATGAAAGAATAAGCCGCTTTCTGGCTTCAATCACATACATAATGCAGTGTGCTCAAGTTTTTGGTTTCTTTAAAAGGTAAAGATTTTTTTTCTTTTTTTTTTTTTTTTTTAAGAGAAGCAGAATACCCCTTTCCCCAGTGAGTGACTGCTGTTCACACAACATATATAGCCCTCAATCCCCATGGACCATACCAGCAATCCTGTCAAGGAGGGCCCACAGTGGAATAGGGGCAGGGTGGAGGTACCAACACATGACTTGTGCATATCAAGTTTTTACAGGGAGAGGGGGAGAGAGAGGGAGGGGGAGGAGGAGGGAGAGGGAAGAAGGGGGGGAATACAGGATTCAAGAAACTTACTATTTTCCAGAGTATCGTTTTTTTAATATTGTTTTATTTACTTGACAGTGAGAGAAAGAGAATGGATGCACCAGGGCCTCCAGCCACTGAAAACAAACTCCAGAAGCATGTGCCACCTAGTGCATCTGGCTTCGCGTGGGGACTGGGGAATGGAATTCAGGTCCTGCTTTGCAGACAAATGCCTTGACTGCTAAGCCACCTGTCCAGCCTCCTTATCCAAAGAGTCTCTTCTATAGTTTCTTATCTAAATAAACAAATGTGACATATGATGCCTAAGTGATCCTAGAGCCAATCTGCCAGGTTTGAACCACAATTCTACCATTCTACACAACTGTGCTTCAATAATCTCATCTATGAAATTAAGGAGATAATCATATTAATTCACAAACAAGTCCTCAATTCACAGACATATAATGAGTGTTAGCTGTTACCAAGTCTTCCGTTCAACTTGAATTTTCACTGAAACAGTCTTTTACAACTATTTTCACCTACTGCCTTAGTATACAACTAAATTCTAAGTACAACAGTATAAGCAAATTTATGTATTTTTTAAATTTTCAACTAAAGAACAGAATGGGATGGGTACAAAAAGGACCTAGGAACACACAGATTCTGATTGAGAAGGTACTAACCAACCTTTAAAGCAATTACTTATAACGTTTCTATTATACTGATCCTCATATTAAACAAAATACATATATAAAACTCTTAAAACAATATCTGACAGAGCTAAGTACTCAGTAACATAAATCTACTTTCGCATTTTTCTGTAAAAAGTTCACAGTATGCTTTTCCTTCGTAAACTGAGTGAGTTGGCACACACTTAAAATCGCAGCATTTCGGAAGTGGAGGTAGAAGAATTAGAAATTGTTCAAGAATGACAGAAAATTTGATATGAGCCTGGGCTTTGTGAGACCATGTCTCAAAAATCTCCTTCATGATTTAAAATCCAAAAGAATAATTACCAAATATCAGGCACTCCTAGACTTATAAATAATCCATATAAATGAGATTCCCCAGGTTTATCATCATATTCTATTATTTTAATGCTGATTATTAGGTGGCAACCACCACTGCTAAATAACTGCCCACAGCATACCCCCCTTTCTGCACTACTATAGCCTGTGGTTGTAGGTAGTTACCTCTATTAGCCAGACAGGGGAAGGGGAATTTTAGAATTCAATATAACTGCATTAAAATTAAATCATACTAGAATCTAAATATTCAGATAAATTTTCAGGTGTAAGTACAGAGCCACAATAAGGGGGAAGAAAAACACCTAGAATTTAAAGCAAATAAGGGAAATCACAAATCTTAAGAGTTTTGGGAAAAGCTCCATCAAACATACATGTTTTAATAGTATGCCTCGAGTTGCATCTGGTGTTGATATTCAATGCAGAAAAAAGAAACTATTCCCCTTCCATCAAACCTATAAACCCTCTTCTCAAAATCCCACCCAGCTTCATTTCCAGGCTCCAAACTCCTGCAATTCAAAGTGGCCTGAAAGGGTGATGAATGAAGAGGACTGGACAGACAACGGAGAGGCCAATGGTTATTACTAGAAAAGAATGTAAGAACAAAGTGTTCTGTGGAGATGGAGCACGGAGACACTGCAAACGTATGGAAATATAGGCAAATTTGAAACACATGGAGATGTGAAAAATCAAATTCGGAAAACAGAGCTGAACTTTGATATTTTTAAAACTCTGAAGTCTGAAATAGAAACAACAAAAATAGACTTCATCTAATACATAAAGCAAAAAGGAAACAAAAAAGACAAATCTTAGCACAATAGTTCTAAGAATATAAACTGCACATTAGGCATTGCGATTGACTAAATATATAGTACTAAGGTGTGAGCAACTGATTACAAAAAGAAAACTACAGCTAACTAGACAGTGATTATAAATATTATTGCTTGCAGTCAGCAGGTATTTTTTTTTTCAAGCATGAGGGCCTGAAAAGGCCCAAGTTTGATCCCCAGAACTAAGGAGAGAAGCTATGTGTGACCACATCTACCTGCAACCCCAGTCATGTGGGAGGTGGAGACAGAATTACTGAGGCTCACTACTCAGCTAGCCATGAAAGGCTCCATTCTCAAGAAACCTTCACGGAACACTACTGTCCTCTATAGGACTCGACATTCTCTTCTGGTAGCGCCATACATGTGCCTGTGGAACATGCATCTGCACACACATCAAACACACACGCAAAGGAAAAATACTGTTGCTGCTATTTATATCCAAGCAGCAATATACCACATATTCATACAGTCACCCTTTACTTCAACAGCTAGAGAAGGGAAATAAGGCAGTGTTAAACCAGGGCAGTAATTAACAGCTTGAGGTGGGGGAAGGAGGGAGGATAAGGTGTGTTAGAGTGACTGCCAAGAGCAGGGCTGTGACTCACACAGCAGCAGTTGTACAGGAAGACTCATATGCACCCTCAAAAGCTGACTCTTCTTGGGCAGGGGAGGGGTTGGTTGCATTTATTGAGTGCTTTCAATTATGTTCTTTGTTAAGTACCTTATTGACCTATTACTTAATCCTCATGATTACCAGTATCCACATTTTAAAAGGGAAATTTAGTGTCCAAAAATACACTAAATTAGTAATTTTGAGTACTAAAAGCAAAAACTGAATTGGTACCCATTTTGTACACAGCTTCTGCATACACAAAGCTGACTGAAAATTAAACTGTAAAATCAGGACTAACCTTCCATTGCCTGACCCCAGACTCTTCTGCAACATTCTCTACTTAAAGGTCTATTTCCACAAACTACAGGACTTCACTAAAGGGAATTCCAACACTTTTTAAATATGGAATGCATTCCAGGAGATTTAGAAATTAAATGAAAACTGAAACAGTTTCAGTAAAGACAACACGAACTGCTCTCATTCATGTTTCTCCATCATTATTTCATACAGACCTTGTCCTTCATTTTGCAATTTGGGTTCAAATGTATCCAGTCTCTGGACCTGGAGTTTCTTATCGATTAGATTGGTTAGAAGCACACATTAAAACAGACATAAGTAATCTAACCAACATTGTGCTAAATTACTCATTTAAAAGTAAAACAATGCCTGAGGAATTTATGGTTGGGCTAAATTGTTTTTATTCTGGCTTTTCATTAAAAATCTAAAGTTCCAAAACAAGTAATAATTGACAACTTAGGGTAAATTGCCCAATCAAGTTGGAGGTATGCAGTAATTGCTCAGCTAAAATGACAATCCCAAAGATAAGCAAGTTATAAAGTCATTTTTACTTGCAAATCAATGATTTTTTAAAGGTAATATTTCAAAAGTGCCAACTGAGTTTTAAAATTGCCAGGCAATGGCAAGAGATGAGCCACCACAGTCATATCGTGGAGGATCCATATGGAACCCCGCAGAGAATGACAGGATGAACAAGGGACCCACAACCACAGCCATTCAATCAACACAGGATAAGCCAGGGTGACAGAAACCAACAATTTTCAACACAAAGACCCCTAAGCTCACAACATTAAAGCAGCCTTAATACTCAACCACCACAACTCAGGGAACTGAGCAGAAGAGGGGGTGGAAAGATTTTGAGAGCCGTGGGGGTGAGACTATCCAGAGACATGGCACCCCTCACTCAGTAACAACATACTTGGGCCAGGAGAACCAGGCTGAGTACTAGGCTATCCATGGTCCCCTGCCACAAGGACTGATCCAGACGACCCACGGAGGAGGATATCCAGCTGATTGGGGATGGGGAGGGGGGACATTGGAGAATTGGGGATAACAACTCATTGTTTGCCCACTAAATAATGTAACTCATTATGGACAATATATATTTTAAAAAAATCAATTTTGTCACTTGTGATAACCCAGTAGCATCTGTGCATAAAAATAAAGCTTTCAATCTCCAAAATAAAAAATGAAATTGCCAGGCAAAGCTAAAAGATCAATAAGATCAATCGCCACAGCCAGAAAATAATTTACTAGTATTTGCTCAAATTTCTCATTAGAAACAGGATCACTATACCAAGTTTTACAGGAGTAATGATAAGTATGTGGAACTTTCTGGTGCCTTGGGAGCTATCTCCCAGTACTGCAATGATGGCTGGATGGGCATGGGGATCATAAATGAGTATCACACAACTAAAAAACCCAAAATCATTGCTAGAGTAAGAACTTACTAAAACTTCACAATTAAAACTTTATCAGAGGCTGGAGATGGCTCAGCGATTAAGGCATTTGGCTCCAGTGCCTAAGGCCCCAGGTTCAATTCCCCAGGACCCACATAAGCCAGACCCACAAGGTGATGGCCCTGATACTCTCTCTCTGCTTGATAATGAATAAATAAAATATTTAATACAAAAAAACCTCTATCAGATATTATGCAGCCCAGTGTGGTGGCACACATCTTTAATCCCAGCACTTGGAAGGCAGAGGGAGGAGGATCACCATGAGTTCAAGGCCAGCCAGGGACTAGAGTGCCAGACCAGGCTGGTCTACAGTGAGACCCTAACTCAAAAAAGCAAACAAAAATAGTATTCCCATGTCCCTCCCTGACTTAATGTTTGTCAGTTTGTTGACAGGGTGTCAGCCCAAGCTGGTATTCTACTCCCAAAGAAGCAGAGAATGACCTTGAACTTCTCTGATCCTCCAACCTCCACACTACCAACTGAGCTGCAGCCAACCCTCATTTCTCTACAAAAGCAAAGAGCCAAGTAACAATTACTAATGGTGAGATACACATTAAAAGAAATCAACATTCTTGCCAGGCATGGTGGCGCACGCCTTTAATCCCAGCACTCGGGAGGCAAAGGTAGGATTGCCCTGAGTTCAAGGACACTCTGAGACTACACAGTGAATTCCAGGTCAGCCTGGGCTAGAGTGAGACCCTACCTTGAAAAAAAAAATCAACATTCTTTTCTTGCCTCAATAAACAGCTCTCCCTAAAATGCTTTTAAATGTTAATTGAAGAGCTGGCTCAGCATTCTAGGTGGCTGCTTGCAAAGCCTGAAGGCCTGGGTTGGATTCTGTAGTACCCATGGAAAAACAGATGCTTAGTGGCAATGCAGCTGGAGTTTGTTTGCAGTAGGGAGTAAGCTTTGACATGCCCATAGTCACAAACTATCTTTGTCTCTTTCAAATAAATAAATGTTATAAATGTTTTAGTTAATTGGGGTATTGTAATCAATCTGTAAACTGTTGTACCTTTGAGTTAATTTTAACTCATGAAATAATGAAATTATGATTAAAAAAATCCTCCATGAAATAGTTTATTCTCCTAAACGTAACAGCAACGTTGACTACTTCATTATAGCCCACTTATAAACTTGAGGGTATTTCACAAATACTAAAAATTGAATACAACCATTAATTGGACTTCAATATAAAGAAAGGCAGTTGGAATAACTACCTGCCTTGGTGGCAACAGTTTAAGATGTTGAAAACTTGTTGACAAAGTTTTACAAATTTTAGATCCCTAAAAATACTAAGTATTTCACAGAAAATATACATGAACATATAATTTTTAAATCCCATGCAAAATCTTCTAGCCAACAAACTGAAAACTCAGTAACTTTCCTGAGAATTTCCCCCATAGAACTTAAGCTGGGGGGGGGGGGCCTACAAACCACAAATAGTGAATTTTACCTTTCACAAATACTTTCAGGTATCTGACATCTTCCTAAGTAAATATCTCTACAGGCTTTTAAAGTCATATATACTAATAAGTGCTTAATACTGTCTACTTCACAAAAGCTTGTTACTGCTAAAATGTTCTGGAAGTAAAGCAGGAAAAAGCATTTAGTAATTATCAGCAAAAGCAAGCACTGCCTTCCTCATGAAAGCTTGATGCTGTAGGCATATAATCAAAATAGCCTGGGGCGATGTAAGTCCCAGACCCCTCCAGAGGCTGAGTTAGGGGTTCGAAGCCAGCCTGGGGCTGGAGTGAAGTGCAGGCTCAGCTTGAGCTAGAAGGGAACCCTGCCTTGAAGAAGATCATGAAAACAAAGCTACAGAAAAGAAATGAAAGGGTGTCCAGGGCAGGCCGGCCTGGAGAGCCAGCCCAGAATCTACCTGTCCTACCTAGCCTAGCTCGCGGAGGACGGCTGCCTGGCTGCACCGGGACCTTCACGCACTCAGCACATACTGACCTGAGTTTCTCTTCCTCAAGTGTCACCTGGGGACATGTGTGGAAACGAGTGACAATGCATGGGGACGGGCTGGCATACTCGTCCCCGGGGGGGTGAGCCATGTGAGAACTAGCGCTAACAGCGTCGAAGCGGTTCACGTGGAGTCATCCCGCGGGAGGGCGGGCGGGCACGGAAATGCTTGGGGTCACTGCTCGCCGCGGGACGACGAGCGCAACCCGGAGACCGAGGGAGAGAGGGCGGCTTCCACGCGGAGGCTTCCGCCAGCAGGCAGGCCGCCCGGGGAAAGCGCGTCCCGGGAGCTCGGAGCACACTGCGGGGCCGGGCTGGGACGAGGCCCGCATCCAGAAGCCGACAGCGCCCGCCGCCGCCGCCCACCGGAAAGTCCCTCCAGAACGCGCTCCCTCCCCGTCAGGCCCGGAGGAAGCCGTCCCGGCGCTCGCGGACGTCGTCAGCGCGCTCACGCCGCCGGCGCCGTCTGACGTCACGAGGGGCGGGGCCAGCCGCCGGCGCCGTCGTTGACCCCGCTGTTACCAGGCGCGCGCAGCCAATCGGCGCGCGTCGGCAGCGCCGGCGGCCTTTGAACTCGGCACGGCAACTTCCTGCTGCTTGGCGAGTCCACAGTGCAATGCAGTATGTCTGTCGGCGCTGCGGCACAAAGGAACAGCCATTTTGTGACTCGGCCGGACCTGCGCCGGGGTGCCGGGGCGCCGGGGCGCGGCCGCTACGCTGCCGGGCCGGAGCCGCGTCCCCACGAGCGCGGCGGGGACGGGCCGGGACGCTTCGGCAGCCCAGGCTGGGACGCGCCTGTCTTCCCGCAGCCTTCTTGCTCCCAGCCCCGCCAGCTCGTAAGATGGCTGCCACGAGCCCCGCGTCCTTGTGGCGGCTGCGGAGCTCTACCCACACCCTGGTGGGCAAGCCTCGCATAGGGCCACGCCGTTTCCCACCGAGGCGGGACGGGCGTGTGCCCAGGTCCACCCCTTCCCTCCCAAGCCTGTGAACCCGCGAGCCCTCATGCAGCTTGTGTGGGTTATAATCTACAACTGTGCCACGGATGTCCAGGACAAGTTTACAAATGGCTGCCTAAAATCGCATGTTAAAAGTGAATTTAATTGCTGAGCCTTCTCTCTAGCACACTAAATGTAAATTTTTAATCTTCAAAACTCATGTTATACAAAGTGTTAATTAAACCCGTTAGACTTCATCAACTTCAGAAGAATACAAGAATGCATACATTTACATAAACACTAAGTACTGCCCTCCTTCCAAAAACAAGAAAACACCGGGTTACTTAAAACTTGCACTCCTTCCTTTGGGTCCTAAAGCAATTCTCAAAATGTAAATCTACTTGACCTGCAAACGACTTTACTCCCTTGCAGATCAGGCTGCAAATGTGAATTTTGTAGTAATCCCTATTCTGCTTTGTGCCATAGGCCTGCCTCTACATGAACTGAGGACACAGGAACCAGTTCCAGGGACAACTGTTTCAACTCTCTAGAAGTAACAATCCATTATATTAAAACACTAACATCCTAATTTAGGCTTTACAATCTTAAGAGGAAGTGATGTCACAACAATGTACATTTATTAATAATGTATACAACCTACAATAGCAGTAATTTTAAAGTAACTGATCTTCAACTCGATTATTTTAGACATTTATCAAGTATGATTCTCAGTATAGTTGGCAAAAACACAAAAAAATAGCCTTGTTTAGGTGTGAACTCTTAATAGTCAATTGCATGACAACTTTCCATTTATTTTCCAGAGTAAAGAGAATATTAAGAGAAAAAGCAGCTGTGGTAGATTTAAGGTTAGAGAGCATATCCTATTCAATGAAACCACAAACCTTGCATAAGAAAGCCAAAACCATGTGAGAATATGCAAATCATACTCAAGGGAATAACAACTTCAATGTTCAGTCTAATAATTAATTTGTCAAATATACCTGGGGGCTTCCTAGTTCTTCAAATTGTTACTTTCCAGAAAAATCAATTTAGGAATCAGTAGAAGTTTTTTTACCTATATATAACCCACTTCAAAAGACATCCAAAAATAGACAACTATTTGCAAACTTCGAAATAAATTTTTTAAGTGAGGCTCAAAATATCTTTATCCTAAGCAAAATCCAACATTTACAATAAACCATGTTCAGAACTTTCAAAATAGAAAAATCTAAACAATTAAAAAAATAAAGTAAAATCAAAACTGTTAAGAAAATCACATAATCACATCCTTGTTAACTGCATGACTTAAAAATTTAACAATTCATAAGAACACATCAAGAACTGCACTCATATACTTTGTTAAAAATTAAGATAAAGACAGAGGTCATACAATAAAAACATCTCAGAAGCTTTATTGCTTAAGTCACTTAAGCTAATCCAAATGTGAAACAAATCACGATTTGAAGGAACAGTACATTGGTAAGCTTCAGAAGATAAAGCATTCCATAGGACTGTCAATATAACTCAATAAATTTAAAGCCATTATCAACTAAAATGTTAGTATAAAATACATCTACCAAAAGAAATCAGTCTTAATAAGCATGTAAATACAAACCTTAAAAGATTTAAACAAAATATACAGTATACATTTAGTCACAGTAACACAAAGCCAAAGTATTTTAACAGCATTCCAGGGTTTCTAGGTTACAGGTTTGACTTCATCAATTCAGGAACTATAACTAAGGTTTTGATAAATCATCAAAATTTCCTAAAATGCCAAGTGTATCAAATGAAATGTAGAGTCAAATAAAAATATAAACTGAAAGCCATCAGTCAAAGGGTCCTTTTTGTGATTTCGTCTTTAAATGTACTTTTTTTCATTCATATAACTTTCTCAAATGTCTATTTACTATAATTTACTACTACAAGGCTCCTCTATGGCCCTCAGTTACAAGTTTGGATATCCGAGATTCTTCAAAGAAAAAATTTGCCTGGTATGTAAAATGGTGCAATGCAGCAATGGCTAAACAGACAAGGTCATTTTTCTGCAGCACAAAAACCTAAAAACTGAAATTTACTTACAAGAAAAACTGTAGATTACCGGAAAGGCCCCTTTGAATAAAGGTACCATACCTTTTGACTGCTGTAAGAGGCCTTAAGTCACAACTCAACTTTCATAAATTGCTCCCCAAAAATTAGGGTGTGGCATATTAGCAATCTCAAGGTCATGCTTTAAAAATCAAACCCAAGTTAGAAAAATTCTTTTAACAACACAGACAGTAATCCAGGTCTGTCAAAGTAAACAACTGTAAACTGAGGTTCCCCCAAAAAAAACACAAAAAGGAAGAAAGTTGATAGCTCATACCTCGATGCATTGCTGTGTAGCGAACTGTCCTCCTCTTGGCTTTTGTCCTTATTTCTCATCATCTTTTAATTCTTAAATATTAAGGGGGAGGGGAAATCTGTTTGAAGTCCTGTGCCCAGGTATTTACTGTCAAAAGTTGAAAGAAAGGTAAGGTCCCAGCTTCTATGGATGGTTTTTATTATCAGGAACAAGTCCTGACGATGTCAAAGATATTCATGTAATGCAACAACGGCAAGCACGGAAAAGTAAAATATTTCTATTTTTTATTTTTAAAAAGGGGGAAGGGTAAACCGAACGGTAGAAGCATCGCTATCAGTAAGGAAAGTTTCTCAAAGTAACACACTGAATACAAATAACAATCTCGGTATCTTATTGCGTCATCCAGGAATTTATCATATTTACAGCAAATAAAGCAAACTTCAACAGAAAAATCTTTTAAATTATCGCTAATAATCGTGAACTTACCTGATCCATGTATGTCCAAAGCAAGAGTCCTATCTAGTAGTAGAAAAATATCACATCCAAAATAATTAAAAATAAAGCCAAAATCCTACGTGGAAAAACAAAAATTAAATGAAAGAGTCTCCAAATATTTTAACTTGTCAAAAAATAAAGCAATAATTAACACTAAAACGAGTCCGGAAGGAAAAAAAACCTCATTAGGAGAGCGCACAAAAATGGAGGTGCGCCATGGCTTCTAAGCTGGAAAAAACAACGACCTGGGCTTTCAGTACGGCAGCTTCTTTCCAACAAGGCACGAAAAAAACCTCCTAAAGGCTGCTTTTCTCCCCAAAAAGGGTTCGAATCGACCCCAGCAAGTGACTAGGAGAGGCAGGGGGCTGTGGGTGCCCCCTGAGGCTGCCCGAAAGTTAGGGAAAGTTGCGTAAAGTGAGGCAAAGGCAGGGAGCTGGGCGCGCTCTCTCTAAGGCACAGCCGCCATCTAGAGCCTCCTTCCCAGCTCTGAGAGCTCTGCCTTTGATTGACACTCTCTACATTTACCCCACAACTCAGGTGATGTACCATAGACCCACCCCTTCATCTCCACCAAAAAAAAAAGGGCTCCTCCATCCAAGGAAGCCTGAAGACCCCCAACCCCCACACCTCTCTGCCCCTCCAGACCACCCCACTACCAGGAGGGGGAAGGGCTTCTTAACCCCCTCTGGCTCAAGCACCCTTTTTAAGCCAGAGAGAAATGTAATTTGTTCCTTTTGTCTAAAGATCTGCTAAATATTTCAGTCCTTGAGCTAAAATAACTTCCTCCCTGGACAGGAAGTGGTATTTTATCAAGCCATTTTGAAATAAGGATAATTCCAAGAGAATCTAAAGCCCAGCTTAAGTACTAATCTTATAAAAAATTAACCCCTCCATGGGTAAAATGTTTTGTAAATAGAAGCACAACTCAATCCCATGAGTTAAATTCAAGTCTTGGCTTCTTCATGACACCTAAAAATCATCTAAAGAAAAAGTTTAAAGGGAAATTTTCCAACCCAACTGTAAGAATGGGGTAATTTTTACAACTCAAGAGCGCCTCCCTAGTGTTCACTTGCATTAGAGCAAATGCTAACAAGCATTTTTTCCCAAGAATTCCAGTATCTTTTGCTTCCACAAAATTATATAACCTTGGAAACTTCACCCACAAAAATTACAAGATAATAGATTCACTTCCCATATGGATTTAGGGAAAATCAAATACTTCAAATACAACAAACACGGTTACCTTTCTTTATGTCAGAAAAATCAAGAAACTCCAAATCTAAAACCAAAAGAACCAGTATATCCCAACACTCAGATATGCCAAATCAAATTCTAGGAAAACAGCCATTTCAGCAATTACAGGACAGTTACAACAGGCCATATCCAATGGCGAATTCTCAAAATAGTAACAAGACAAATTCTCTTAATGATCAAAACCATGAACAAGAGCTCTACAGAAACAGAATTACTAATATCAAAAACAATTACTCCATATGCTCACAAGCATACAACATTTACAAGTTGTAAAAACAAATCAATTTCCCTGACTCCACACACCTTATTGGCCAAAACCATGTCTTTCTCCAAGGAAATCCATTTATTTACCACCAACAAAAACAAAAACAAGAACAAAAAACTAAATCTACGTACATGTAACATCCATAATCAACAGTCTCGATTGTACAAAGAGATATTTTGTCTCAATTCCATTTTTCCAGGTATGTATAAGACCAACCCACCCACCCACCTCACATCAAAGAACATTGCTTGTATTAACCTTCTCCATTGTACAAGATAATTTTTGTACCACAGTTCCATTTTTCCATGTATACATAAGACCTAACAACCACCTACCAAAGAATTGTTTGTGTATTAACCTTGAATATGTTCACTTAGCACACCATTATAAAGTTACTGAAAATCCTAGCAATTTAATTCAACCATAGGTAATCTATGGCATGATCTGATTTATTAGACTCCCAGCTGGACAAAGGAAGCATAAACTATGTCTTAAATGTACATAAATTAAGATATGTACACTGCCACCAAATGACTTCAGTGGTTTTGTGTATACCCTGAGTACAAATCCCAATAAACTATTAAGACAGTAAGAGACATTGGCATCATTTAAATATTCAGGTGAGTACTTTGTTGCATGTTGTTTTTATAAAACAGAAAAATATTAAAAGCAACTATTTTTTATCAACACCAACTGTAATCTCCTAGGTCTGAGTTTTTAGGGGAAACTATATTATTTGAGAAGTCCATCAGAATCTCATGGTACATTCAAACTTATTGCTCACTGAATTAAATTTGTTTGGAAAGTGTTTCAAAAAATTGCAGAAATTTAAGGAAATTCATTTAAAACTTAAAAGAATAAGATCAAGTACAAACAAAATTGTATTTAATAAAACCAATCCCTGAAATACAGATACATTTCTACAGCTGTGAGTAATGGTAAAACTGAACTGAGTAAATCATTTTCCAGTACACCATTTGTTTTAACTGGTTTTAATTCAGTATATATTTTACTGCTGGGTAACTGTAAAGGCAAAGGGTTGTTAAATCAACAGTTTAATGAGAACTTCTTTAAAAAAAAAAAGCCCAAACTGAGAAATTTATTTAAGTGTTAGAAATTTTATTAAAGTTAACATTCCATCAGGTCAGATCAAATTGCAAGAAATGCCAAGCATACAGACTACAATCTGTATTAACATGCCATCTTCTCCAATGTCAAAAACATGCATGATACAAAAGGTCTTTAGAAAGTCAAATCCACAGTCCATTTGTGTTGAGCAAGAATCATTCATTTCATGGAATCCATATTAAAAGAACCCTGTCTTGGTTGTATATTATCACAGCAATCTTGTATTAATCCATTCTCCTCAATTCCCCATACTGGGCTGCCATCTTGCTTTCTCAGTGGTAGGATCCATTTGAAATTCCTCAAGCTGACTCCGTGCTTGATAAAAAAAATTAAAAGAAAAAAGTGCTGTTGGAATAACAATCATTTTATTCCTTTAAACAGAAAATATCAATCCACCTTGAAGATATTCTACCATATACAAGCCATTAATTTTATAACAATTTTCAAAGATGAAACTTTCTAAAAGTTGAATATGATTCATTTAGCTTCCTAAAGATAAAGAGACTGCACACAAAGAAGTGTATCCTCTCAGATACACTTGTATTTATCTTATAGAAGTAGCAGTCAAGGGTCAAATTTTAATACTTAAAATTATCATCATTCTAGTGCATATATAAAAAGTAAAAAGCAAAATTAAGCTATAAAATTCCTGGGAAACTAGAGTATAGAAGCATTGCAGCCTCTGAAACCTCAATGCAGAAAACTTTCCAAGCTCCTTCAACAAAAACTAATTATTAAAAAATCTTAAGGGATTTTAAAAAAGTTTATCACATAGTATACTTTTTAAAGTCTAACATGCTAATTTTTACATACTACCAAATGACCTACAAAAGATACACCTTTAGTTAAGTTTGTGAAAATGCAGAAAATGTGAAACCACTAGAGTGGGAAAAAAGATGGGGAAATCTGCCTTATTGATATTTGTAACAAAATGCTATCTCTATTTAATACAAGTAAAATATTTTTATTGCCAAAATATCAAATAGTTCTCATAGAAAAATTAATCTATTATTTAAAATACCTTATAACCATAAAGAAAGGGAAAGCCAGATTTTACCACTATGATCTGTATTCTTCATGATTAAACACATTTAAAAAGCCATTTTAATCCCTGGACCATATACATTAAATACTATCCATTTCAATTTGTGGGGATAAGAGTAACTGACTTGGAAGTTTGAGGGTATTTTTGCCCATAAGCTAATTTGTCTAACTATAATCAGAAATCAGAGTATGTTCTCTATTACATACAAAACAGAAATATACTTTATGAACTAGATGACCAAAAGTTACTTCAATCTCTTAAAAAAACCATTAGTTCTTTCAACATATTTTTAATACTTGGTGTATGTCTTCATGTGAGGGCACACAGGCCGTAGCATGTGTACAGAGGTCAAAAGGCATCTTTCAGGTCTGCCTTGCTTTTCATCTTCTAAAACATTTTTGAGGCAGGATGCCCAATAGTTGTACACTGTTCCTTGTAAGAGCTTCTGAAAAATTCTCCTGTCTGCCTCACTTCTATCCACAGAGACATACTAGGATTACAGAAGACTACCTGCCATAACTTTTGTCTTCTATTAAATAACATTTTTATTTATTTACAAAGAGAAAGTGAGTTATGAGCTTGCCAGGGTCCTTTGCTGCTGCAAATGAACTCCAGATGCATGCACCAATTTGTACATCTGGCTTTACATGGTTACTGGGAACTGAACCAGGACCAGCAGATTTTGCAAGCAAGTACCTCCAACAGCTATGTCACCTCCTGGATCTGAATTCTTAGTCCATGCTGCCATGCTTTACATGATGAGCAATCAATATTGCCCTTTTTAAAAAAATTACTGGGCTGGAAAGATGGCTCAGCAGTTAAGGCACTTGCCGCCTTTAAAAAAATTATTTGGTAGCCAGGCGTGGTGGCGCATGCCTTTAATCCCAGCACTCGGGAGGCAGACGTAGGAGGATTGCCATGAGTTTGAGGCCAGCCTGAGACTACATAGTGAATTCCAGGTCAGCCTCAACTAGAATGAGACCCTACCTCGAAAAACCAAAAATATATATATATATATATATATATATATATATATATATATTTGGTGTGTGTGTCACCCCTTAAGAGAAATGTCACAACCTCGATAATTAAGAAGCATGATTTTTTTCCCTAAGAGATTTTGATGATTTCTCTGATTAGAAAGAGAAATAGCACACCTTTAATCCCAGAGCTCTGGAGGCAGAGGTAGGAGGATGGCTGTGAGTTCAAGGTCACCCTGAGACTACACAGTGAATTCCAGGTCAGCCTGGGCTGGAGCAAAACCCTACCTTGAAAAACCAAAATAATAAAAATTTAATAAATATTAAATAAAAGAAATAACAGGCATTCACCATCAGTGAACTACCATTTGCCTGGTTCATTTCTTAAAACTAGAAATGATAGTACTTGTCTAGCAACTCAATTAAAAGCCAGACTTTCCTAGATCTCTGGTGTTGATGACCAGCCTCTTTAAGAAGGTGGTGATAAGACTCAGGGAACTATGCGGAAGAGGGGGC